>JAHDVE020003132.1:0-134873 GCA_022606495.2 Halesus radiatus | reverse complement strand
ATCTATCCTAACGTCCAAGCCTTACAAACATAGACTAATCGATGTTACCTGGCACACACAGCAGTAATAATTATTTTTCAAATTGTGTACCCCGTTTTTACTTAAAACGAAAATTAGTTTGATGTCCCAAAACAGTATGCATATATTAGTATGAATTTAATCTATCCTAACGTCCAAGCCTTACAAACATAGACTGATCGATGTTACCTGGCACACACAGCAGTAATAATTATTTTTAAAATTGTGTACCCCGTTTTTACTTAAAACGAAAATTAGTTTGATGTCCCAAAACAGTATGCATATATTAGTATGAATTTAATCTATCCTAACGTCCAAGCCTTACAAACATAGACTAATCGATGTTACCTGGCACACACAGCAGTAATAATTATTTTTCAAATTGTGTACCCCGTTTTTACTTAAAACGAAAATTAGTTTGATGTCCCAAAACAGTATGCATATATTAGTATGAATTTAATCTATCCTAACGTCCAAGCCTTACAAACATAGATCGACTGATCGGGATGCCTGGCACACACAGCAGTAATAATTATTTTTAAAACAGGTACCCTGCTTTTACTAAACGAAAATTAGTTTGATGTCCCAAAACAGTATGCATATATTAGTATGAATTTAATCTATCCTAACGTCCAAGCCTTACAAACATAGACTGATCGATGTTACCTGGCACACACAGCAGTAATAATTATTTTTAAAATTGTGTACCCCGTTTTTACTTAAAACGAAAATTAGTTTGATGTCCCAAAACAGTATGCATATATTAGTATGAATTTAATCTATCCTAACGTCCAAGCCTTACAAACATAGACTGATCGATGTTACCTGGCACACACAGCAGTAATAATTATTTTTAAAATTGTGTACCCCGTTTTTACTTAAAACGAAAATTAGTTTGATGTCCCAAAACAGTATGCATATATTAGTATGAATTTAATCTATCCTAACGTCCAAGCCTTACAAACATAGACTAATCGATGTTACCTGGCACACACAGCAGTAATAATTATTTTTCAAATTGTGTACCCCGTTTTTACTTAAAACGAAAATTAGTTTGATGTCCCAAAACAGTATGCATAAATTAGAACGTGACGCAAAAAGTGTGATATTTTAATGACAAAAAATGTAAGTAATTAAACGATGACAAGGATTTAATATGGTAATCAAATTTAGCTACCAAACTGCAACGTCACGGGGTTCAAATAATACGAAAAACCGATAAAACATGTTTTTTGTTGTCATTTACAAATTATCGGAGCACAAAAAAAACAAGTCATTATACCACCCTTCCAATTGGTGATGAGTCGTTCATGAACGAGCCGCTCTTCTGTGCCGGCTCATTTTGATGATCCGTAAGCGTACGACTCCCAGTAAACCGTATCACGGCTCAATCGAACTGTGAGTCCTTTAGACAAACCCTGGAACCACTTGAGAAAGATTGTTTATTTATCTAAATAGATAAACACATCTCAGATGTTCGATAGTATTCTTACTATTTCTACGATGATACACTTTTAAATTGGGTCCTTTGTCCTAATTTGTTCATATAAAATCATCAATCGTCTAGCTTCTACAAGGCTAAATTATGCCTGATTAGATGTTTTACAGAAATATAACATAATAAATACTCGTATAACAATAAAAGATGCACATGAAAAAAAAACTAAGTTGCAGTATATTTATAATTAGTATAACGTTGTAAAACATGAACAGTTTATAATATACGTGTTTATAAAACAGCAAACCTTTATTATGCCTGGTTGGGTATTTTACAGAAATATAACATAATAAAAATAACAATGAAAATGAACTAGGAGTCGTATGAGCTAGGAGTCGCGGGAGCCACGACCAGCCGGTTCTTAATATCATATGTGCCGGCTCTTGAATGAGCCGTCGTTCAATTGAGTTGTACTTTTGAGTCGTACGAAAATATTGAGCTGGTACCATGACTGCTGCTCTTAACAAAATGAGTCATGACCCATCGCTACTTCCAATATTCTTTCCCTCCAAAATACGTATTATTTGAAAAAATGATAATGTTTCGTTAAAAGTTATTCGATTCAATTGGCTATCAAAAGTAAAAATTTATTTAAAATGTCGGTAAGTTAAAAGATGGATACCCGTATAATGGCAGATTATTATACTCATATATAAATCCATTCAACAAAAAGCTGTGCTCCGTTGCATGAAGATGTCTATTTTCCGCAAAAGAAAAACATGAACCCGCGCTCCGAGAATAAATATTTCATGGGATGTCTTGAAATTTGTCGCCTGCTATACGATACGGTACTCTACATGAGTACAGGGGGGTGGTGTCCTCTCACTTTACTATGATATTCGGGTCAGTGGGAAACTCTGTCTCTCCCCCTCTATCCCCACTCTCTACCCCCGTATCGCCACCCTGCGATGCTTTGAAAAGGTCATTATTCACGGAGGCTTTAGATATGCGGCCTTCCAGATTTCTTCAACACGCCTCAATGTATGGAATATCTTCATTTGACAGGCCCTGGGGGAAGGGAAAGCGCTTTTTTTCCGTGGCTTGTATTCCATGTTCGATTTAAACTCGAGGAAAATTACGTACGAAACAGTACTCTTTCGTAATATTTAAACCACAGTACTGTAATTCATTTCATTACCGGCAACTCGGGTGTTTAATGGCAATGTTAGTTGGTGCAAATACATGTTCTTTTTCAGTCTCATTAGACGATATGTTTTCTGAGACGGGTAACAAAAAAAGGTAAAAATTACATAAAATAAATAATAAAAATACACGCAAAGCATAGAGCAAATAATACATAGAGATTCCCTAACATGCAAGGGGAACAAACCAACGTAAGATGGGCGGGGGCGAGCTAGGCCAGCCGCCAATTTAAATAAAACAGCTATTAAGTTAAAAGGTTCAGTATTTAGCGTGACCCTTTTATAAATATTCAGTAGTTTGTTTAAACTAAACTAGTGTAAAATGGGCGTCACGTGACCTTTGCCTCCAGCCGTCGAAATCGTACTTAGAGCAAGTCTATTGATTCTGACGTCAGTGATACAAAGTATCTAAAAAAAAAAGTACATAAAAGTATCTAATAAGTATTATTTTTTTTAAAATGCATTAAATATGCCAGACGTGTTAATTTTTTTTTAAAATGGAATTTAGGAGAGTTTGCTAGTAACTTGGTGATGCAATTATTTTTTTTGTTTATTAACCATTATTATGTTATTTTGAGTAACGTGTTCACTAACAAAAAAGTGAATATCGTAAAAGTCAGAGTCTTAACTGACGCAAGCCAGTGGGACTATAGTATCCACAATTGCAGTATGTTGTGAGATTGAAGTGTGTAGGAAAGGGAAGGAAGAGGATAAGAGAAGAGTTGGGAAGTAACTGGCTATTCAAATCTGGTCGTTAAACACAGCGAAAGCCATTTCAAGGAACATTTATTTCAAAATAAATAAATATTATTTACGCACGCGCGATCTCTAGATCTGTCGCCGAGGATCATAATCGCTTGGCATCTGAGGTTTATATTGTATGTGTACCTTCTGCATTGTTATTGTATTGTTTTGGGATCTTATTTGTCTATGCCATAACCTTACATACCTCTACTATTTGTAAACAGGCGGTAGAAAAAAGAAATTTAATATTTGTCGTATCAAAAGTCATGTTTTAATCGTGATACCGCCACCGCAATAAAACCGTTAATTTAAACAGTAATTTCTCAAATTATGGGGCTAATTTAAGGTTCATTGTTTTTCATTATTTTGATTAATCCGACCGCAAAAATATCGTCGGAGAGGAATATCATCAATATCATCGGCGTGTAGATCAACTTAATGATTAAGGTGATCCAATTTCAACCTTGTCGCCACCTGCATAAGGAGTGAGTGGTTTCGTTTTTCCGAATTTTACGTAGTGGATGCCCTATTTATTTTTTTATTTTACTTTATTTTTATTTAATATAAATACATATAAAATATTTAATAGTACATATACATCTTAATATCTAATTACAAAAAAAAGTATAAATTTATTTGACAAAAAGTGCCCAATTCAATAGCGAAAGATTTCTCGTGTTTGAGTTGAGGAGCAGCGCCATCTAGCGACAGTAGTGAATAAATAAAAGCAATAGAAATAAAAATACATCAATAATAATAATAATAATATTACTTGGATGATTTGTATAGCGCCGTTTTTGTGAAAAATCAGCTCAAGGGCGATGTACAAATACTACTTGCTAGGGTTTATCTTATTATGTGCATATACAGAAAACATACATACCTGGTAGGGCACTCCAGATTAAAACGTTAAATTACAATATTTTGGGTGAGACGATATGACTTTGCACGCACAGGACACATATATTAGAAAACACTGCACATTCCATGACATTGAAGTTACTGTTTACATCCTATTTGTCATTGATATTACATACATTAGAAGGTTATTGGCAAAAGAAGAGTAGGTACTTATTCGAAACATGATTTTATTTGAGATTTTTGATAATAATTATTTACATTTGCAAATATTTAAATTATTTGTTTATTAGGTAACTGAACCATTCATGACTGTCCGGAGAGATGAGTTTTGAGTTTTGCTCTGAATTCTGTCGAGTCTTTAATTAATCTTAGATCGTATGGCAGTTTATTCCACGCTTTAGGGCCTGACACGCTGAAAGCTCGCTCACCAAACTTAGTATCTGGTGTGCGCTTTAGTTCCTTCAGCCTTCCGATGACGGATGACGTCGCTGATCTAAGAGTTGACTGGCGTAAATTGGAATTTTCTGGGATGCAGACTTCCGATAGGTAAGCCGGGGCCATCCGTTAATTGATTTAAATACCACCAAGCAAAGCTTGAACTGGATTCTTTCAGGTGATGTTTGTGAAAAAAAAAAACTGTGAATAATCAATAAAAATAAAAATAAAATTGATTTAGAACTAATTTATTATTTTCATTTTACTACTACCAATATGTAATAATTGTTATGAGTCTGTTTAATGTTAATAATAAACAAACAATATTCTTTACATTAATAAAGCGTGAATACAAAGTATATTATTTAATTCACTTAATAAATATGCTATTAAGTGGACAGCAATTCAAAAGTAAAATACTTAAACTGGACCTGGATGAATTGATTAATATTGTTTTTATTTATATTTTACAAAAGAAAAAAAAACACAATGCAAAAATCCCGATAAATTACTTTTTTGTATTTAATCAATGTATAAAATAAATAATAACACGAAAACGGAAAAAAAACGACAGAAAATAAAAAAGATTTCAGTCGCATCTGGGACTCTCATTAGGAACTTTGTAATCATTATAAAGATAGCTGCCAACAATATGGGATAAAAAATGGAGAATAATATTGACAAATCTGGAATTTAAGATATGATATCGATGAAGATGACATAAATTGAACTGGTCTCATTAGCTAAGTTGGTTAAGCGGTTGCCCCGGATAGGCAGAAATCTTTTTATTTTATGTCGTTTTTTTCGTTTTCATGTTTCATTTAGGTTATGTTAATATTATTTTCTACAATGATTAAATAGTAAAATGAGGATTTTGAATTTCAATAAAAATAATTAATAATTAAAAATTGAATACTTTTTTGTAGTTTGTCTAACGGGAGCTTGTTATTAAAAACTCAAAATTTACAGTAAAGGTCACAAAATATATCTAAATAAAATAAAAACATATGTAACAAACATAAACGAGAACAATAAATCGTATATGAAATAATATTTCCTCAATATCTAATACAAATAGCCTCTCTCAGATAGCCAAGTTTTCAATATATTTATAAGTTTTTTAGTTTGAACACAGTTTATTTTATTTTTTATTTCAGCGGATAACATTTTTATACAGCTAGGAATCGTGTGATCTAAAGCTCTTTAAGAGTTCTATAAGATGCATTTCTGATGAATACCAATGGAAAAGTTGCTTAAAATGTTATCAAATCTGAAACTTTTGCATGATTCATTGAAATGACTGCGACAAACGCAGTAAATGGCAGAAAATAAAAAATAAAATAAAAAAACAAAAAAATTTCCCCAGTAAAATAAATAAAATACTTTATTAGTACCAGGGCACCATGATAGTAAGTAGGTAGTTGGTACATAATTTCTATTTTATATTCGAACCGTCCGAACAAAGAGACGGGCCCCGTACCGTGACCACGATAAATAATGTACGGTGCAATCACTGGCACTGGCTCCCCCAATCACGATTCATGTCTACGAAACATGACGGAGTACTAATTCCATTTTGTATCTTGGCTAAATGCCATGGCTTTTTTTCCAACCAATTATGGGTGCACGTGACGGAGGGAGCTTTTTGCGCCATTGATCGCTTAATTTAATGAAAGTTTGTGGGTACCATACTATTTTTGTCTGTTGTTACTTAAATAAACTTTCAACTGGCATAACATAACATCATTTAAAATAACTGTGATAACCGGCTGCGCCAACTGTGATGACTAAGGTAAGATATTGTGGCGTGTCGTCTCCAATAATATCGGGGTTTGTGTGGCGAGGAATAAGACTCTTTTGTTGGTAGGTTGGTATAATTTTCACTGTCGTAATGTTACATGGTATAAAGCTGAGGTATGAAGAAGAACGAGACAACCATTCACTCGCTTTTATACTTTCATAAATCATGGTGTCTCTTTCGTTCTCGGTTGTCCCCTTCATACTCTTGGATATACGCTCACCACAATAACGTAGTTACAATACTCATATAATTTACCTACGAACTAGTCTATTCATTGCGATGAGTCAACTCTAAAAAGCACCGCATTCAAAAGGACAAAGGCCTTTGATGCACTGACTGTTTTTGTCACTGAAGAGAAAAGCGATAGAAATGTGTTGTGGGCGTGTCTGTGTACCGGAAATAAGCTACTTTTCCCTTACATCTTGTTAAATTGATTAACATTTTCAAATGTCGAACTTTTGGATAAAACATATAATCGATTTCATTGAACTGTTTGGGGCCTAGGAATCGATAGATCTTATGTACAGTTTCAAATCGGTATAGATCACAATTTTTGGGAGTATCGTTTTGCTTACTAGTTTCATTACCATTTCGTGACAACTTCAGGGCGCATGAAAAATTACAAATTACTAAATAAAATCCCTAATAAATTATAAAACATCTCAGTAGAAAGTTATTTTATTTATCGAGCGGTTTTAAGTGGTAATTTTTTTTTTATGACTCTTTCAATGTTTAGTGATAATAAAAAAACAGAATATTCCATACAAGGTTTGGTGGTAATAAAAAAATCCGAAGAACACCCCCGTTTCAAAGGGGGGTAATATACTAACCCCAAACGAGAGTTTTGCACAATATTTAAGTTGTTTTTTAGATCACATATGTATAATTTAGGTTATCCTAGAAAAACAATGCCGTAATCAATCTGCATTAAAGAAATGATCCCGTTACTATTTTTTAGGACATTAAATAATATCTATCAAATTCCAACGAAATTCCTCTCCCTCCTTTCCTCCGCGGTACGTAACTTCTTCGTATCCTCAGTAAATAAAAAAAATCATCTCCGTAAACAAACCGCGATTGCTGTTGTAAAATGTCTATTTTACTGGAAAGCGGTATAATAATATATTAGAGTCAAGCTAGCTTTCGTACTCTCCATTTTTAACTATCCATCTATTTACCGTTTTGCATTCCTTACGGCCGTTCTTCCCAACTTTTAGAATAATCAATCTGAGGCACCGATCAGTCAAGTGTTTTGTTGGGCATTCGCTCTGTTTGCCTATTTTCAAATATTTTTTATCCTAAATTGTCGTTGGAGGTGCTTACCCACTTTTGTAGACTTTAAAATAGTGCCCGCACACTTTAATATATGTAAATTTGACATTTGAGTTTTCTTTTCCTGGAAAACAATACAAAACGCATCTTATAATAATCAAAATAAGTTAGGTTCTCTTCAGTTTTACTTAAAACATACAAAAAATACGTTTTGACATTCGAAAACGGAAATAAATCTTTTTCACTCAATATTTGAATCCCGATAAATACATCGCGAACAAATAATGACGTTTGACATTTCTCTGACATTTGTCCACCCTGTGACACTTTTTAATAACTATTCCTCTGTTTAGAGGAAATTAATTCACAAACATCGATATCCTAAATTGATCGTAAGTTTGAACGAGAATTTCGTATCGAGAAAGAGCGTATTTGTATCTGAATAGTTTTGAGGCAAAAATTTCGATCAAAAGTTGCTCAGTAGGGTTGGGAAGAATGGCCGTTAATGATAATTTGACTGCTGGCCGAAGACGGGCGATGCCCGGTTAAAACGTTAATGACGAATGTGTATTACTGGAAGGGCAAACTAAATATTAAGAGTCACAGTCGCTTCGCGAATTAATGGGGTACCCTACTGACCCCCCTTCGGGTCGTACGTTACATTTCTACCTTCAGATACGTAAAGGTTAAGAGAGTTTATAAAACATATTTAGCCTCATGTTCACTGCTGATACGTTATCTTACATCTCATGCAATGTTTGTTACTAATTAAATTACGTCTCATTCGAAGTTTAGTGCTAATAAATGAATGTCTCATGCAATGTTTGGCACTAACGTATCTCATGCAAAGTCTGTATGGCGTATTGAGCAGGTCCGGTATAATCCGCCGTCCGTTGAGCCTATTTAAATATAAAATTAACATATCGGATAGGGTGTACCAGCATGTGAATAAAATACTTTACAATAATGATCATTAAACACGCCACTGCGTTGGTGAATGATATTTCTCGAACTGAAAACAGTTTTACAGTGCTTTCATGCAGGGATCAATATTTAAATAATGCCTCGGAAACTTTTGATATAATATGCACATAAAAATAAAGTAATCTTTTGGGGAGTTTAAGGACGTTGTTCATTGAAAATTGCTGCAAAATCAAATATTAATTATATATCACTGAAATCCATTTATTTTCTGTTGTTTTTTCGGTTTCATGTTTCATTTTAGGTTATGTTAATATTATATGTTCCGCAATGATTAAATATATTAATTCGTTTGACTATTGAGGAATAATAAAATGCACTTTTGTAATGAGAGTAACGATCTTAACTATAAGGAAGAAAGTTTGTTATTTGTGACAACAGCAGCAAAATAAACTCACGAATTATGAAGTCGTGGATATTAAACAGATTTTGCTGTGTGGAATGTTTACTTTAACGTAACTATTTCCATAGTGAATGATGGAACTTTCAAATATACAATTGACGACGAAAAAATAAATAAGGCGCAATTTCGTTTCACATTTTTAACATGTTCAATTGGAATAAGATTTCTTTTAAAGTGTTGAAGAAAAATTAATCGATTTAAAAAAAGGTAGGTAGGAATAATTTTTAATTTGCGAAAGTATTCGTTTTATGCTATGCATGCAAGTTAAAAACGCACGTTGTGCTAGACATTCGACACCTGATAGAACAACTAAATACTTTTCAGCATATTTAATCTAACAAAACGAACACTACGAATAATTTCGAGTTTTGTCTTTGTGTAGGAAAATTATCATAGCGGAAATTCAATTATTTAGTAATCTACACTCCTCTAAAACTATTGAATTAAACAATGGGGAACGTCCAGTACTAACCATATGAAATAATTGTCTGAAACCCAAAAGGGTATTATAAATACTATTTTAAAAGTCCCCATAAGAACGCCAACAAAAGAAATTTTCAATTTTTTGCGGTACCGAACATCCATGTTAAGAAGGTTTTAATCAAAAATTTCAATAGTTCAAATTTTCACCACACAAGAGCGAACTAAAATGATATTGTGAATATTCCTAAATTTAAAACTGACTTTGGATAAAGGAATTATAAATATCATTCCAGTAAGCTATATAATTCATTAATTCAGCTATATAATTCGCGGGTTCGTGTCCCGTCGGCAGCATGTATTTTTTTTCGGAAGATTATTCAATTTGTATGATTTTCCAGGTTAATAATTCTTGCTTATAATAATTTGTTACTATATAATTCACTTTCACCGGCCATAAAAAAAAACAGAAAAGGCAAATGATTTCAAAAATCAAATAAATACCTGGCTCAAAGAAATCAAAGAGGAGTTATCCAGCACCATGAAAAGTAGGAGTTTAAAAACAATAAGTTTTGAAATAAAACCTAGTCCTCCTCAGCACAGGAGCCTCAAGTGAGGAGGACTAAGAAAAACACTATAATTTATCTTATTAGCTTTGTAAAAATGAAAAAAAAATAATAATAAAAAATAAACTATTCTCGCGCAACTTCACGCAAATTGGCAAATTTAATAATACAAAGCTCTCTAAACAATTGAGAATACGTACTCCATAATGCAAGAAATACACCAGTTCCACGCAGCTGTGAATTGCAGTCTCTTGGACACCGAAAAGTTTACTTGGTTGCCTGAATTTCTTATGAGGTGCAGCCGCCAGTTTTGGATTCTTATGTCGCGGTTTCAATTCGCCGCGATCGTTAAGTTGGACGTCGTAAATCTAGCTGTAAAACCTGTCCGGAGGCGAGACCGAAATTCTACCTATATACCGGGGCACCTTCCCGCATTACTACGTACTATCTATTTACTTCTTTCTGTCTAACCTCTAACCTACTCCCTTACTTCGAACTCTCTTTCTCTGGGGTGTGCGCGCTATTAAATGGGTATGTCAAGCCACTCCTGAATCGAAAAAATATTTTAATGCATACTTAAAAAGATACACTTCGTAAAATTCGAACGAAATCACGCACCCCTAATGCAGGTGGCGATAAGATTGAAATTCTCGCTTAACACCGGCCGCAGCTCAGGCAAAAATATTAAAATGTTTATCATATTTAAAAAAACTTAATTTGCCACTATGAAAAATATGACAATATCAGAAAAAGGGTTGGTAAGTAGGAGATTTTGCACTTTAAACATTTTTTTAGGTCTGATACTTTATTTTTTTCTAGGCTTATAAAAATACTCGGTTAAACGATAGGCCACGGTGTATTCTACTTAAAGTATTTAATTAAATTATTTGTGATATTTCTAAACCATCAGATTTAAAAACCAAAAACAAATCATTTTGCATTTCTTGCATCGCCTTAAACCATTAATTTATCACCGTGTTTATAAAATATGTACATTCGGGTTGATTCAATCTTTAATATCTATCAAATCGATGATCAGCGCTCCATTGAATTTTTGAATACTTGAACGGTCCCCGTTTAATTGTGGTTCTCGGCCCGTTTCAGCATTTTACCAAATTGATAGTGGCTGTCAAGTATAACGCATATTTTGCTATTCCGACATTGACCTTCAACGGCAGGTCATCAGTATACGAGCAGGTATGCTAGCGAGGAGGTCCTAAAAATGCGCCAACCCTGTGAAGAGAATGCTTTTCAATGCAATCTGTACGAACCTTTACACGGCAGACCTGTGGATTCCTCATACCTAAACACAATGCAATGTCATGAGAGTTCAATATAACAACGCTTACAAAGAATTGTTTCAGTTACTGAGATCTTGCAGTGCCAGTGAGATTCCTACATCAGGTAGAGTTAATTTTAACAACAACAAAAAAGTAATACCACACAAGAGTTCCGACTGCTCCCAACCGAATATTGTGAGGGTGAAGGTTTTCAAACTAATATCTAAACCTTCCGGCACTAATAAGAACAAACTGTGCTATTTTCAGCAAAACAGACTATTATATATTATTAGCAAATCGTAAATTAAACAAAAGCTTAATTGGAGCGAGAATCGGCGTTTCATGGGGATCGTTATAATGGTACTGAACGTAGAATTGTGATATAGTCAAATGAGACAGGGCTTCGAAAAACTAGGCTTAAATATTCAGTATTTAAAAAAAACTTGTTTTACAATTCAGCATCAAACGTTGTGACGTTATAAGCTTTGAGAAATTAATAAAGTAAATCCCTAATTCTTAATTAATAATTATATTCAAAGATTATTTTCTCCGATGCTAAGTCATTAATGACGCTCCGTTTAGCGCATTAACCGATAGCATCAATTATATTATATCAAAACTAAATATTTGATATTCCCCAGTCACGCAAACACGAATAAACCGAACACTTGCAAATGCCTCGGCGGAACATACTTGAAAACAAACATTATTTAAAAACTTTTCTACTTTCCCTTAACATATTCACGCAATATTTTCTCGTCACAGAAAAAACACCGCCCGCTCTGGGTCTCTCCGGGCGTGCGGGAAACTTTACCGCGCTTAAAACAATCGGTGGCCATTTAAGTGCGGGAAATTTTACCGTGCTTAAAACAATCGGCGAGCGTAAAGTCTTTATCACACGGGGCGATTTTGTCGCTGCAACGTTGCCGCGGCGAGCTATCGCCACTCGTTGCAGTCGCTAGTAGTCATACGGAGCTACTAAAATAGTAGTAGGTAGTGAAAGGTCCTACATTCTATATATATATCAGTGGCGCGCAGCTTATAACGGTGGAAAAGCTATGCCTACCTTTCTTTGTGCCTAGTTTTCTGAAAAATAAAGTATTATTCCATATATTTTAGTAATGTCTTACGTCATAATCGTACTACTTTTAGAAATTGTTTCCGCTTTGCAAAATTCCACTTTTTAGTTAACAACCAGCCTTGAGCGTCTTGTCCGTCATATGTTGTGGCATACTGAATAATGAAAATAAACACCCGAAAAGCTACTGCAAACCCTTGGTCAAGGAACAATGCACGTCACTGATAAATATCTACTGATAAAAATTAAAAAAAAAACGATTTGAGATGTCACATGAGGCGGCAGTACCGTGTACAGTAGGCAGTACAGTAGGCGGCAGGCCGTGTAGTGGCGACTGGGTTACGCGACCACCAAAATCCGCGCATTTCTGGCAACTAAAATTGAACATGTTCTAATCTAGCCACGTTTTTTTTTCATGAAACTTTTATACATGTTACATTAGTCGAAAAATAACAACTGTTAGTAAAGTTATACACAGCGTCTACCTTGGAACACGAATCGATTTTGTCGCCTTTTTTCAAACAGCTGCGATAAAATCGCTCCGTGTGAGCGAACCTTAAGAAGCAGCAGAGGTTCGAGAATAATTATTTCTCAAACCGTCTCATTAGCGGACATATTTTAATCGGCGACGGAGGGGTTTCCTTCAGTGCCTCCAGCCCCCTACCCCATGCCGCCTGCAAATTGCAACTCACGCTCCATAAATCAGCCGATTTACCGCTCGCTTTTGTTCGTAAACGTCCGAAAGGCCAAAGTCGCCCACCTCCCGTTTATTTTTTACTCCGCCAGCCCAATCAGGACCGGATTATCGAAATTTAGTTCGCAGAAGCTTAGGGCCTCTAAACATTAATTATCTTTGCAAAAGAAATCCGTGTAGGTACGATTATTTTATTTCATTTTCATTTATTTGAAAAGAAAGACAAACGTTCCCAGGATATGAATAACCTGAGGTCCGATTCAGTTTCTTTTTAAGGATAAGTCCTTATTCTCTGAGTTAAAGACATTTTGTTTAACTGCGGTTCCGATTCCATGTCAACGACAATATAGGTTTTAAAGGAGTTCTGGTTTAATTATCACAGTATTATTAAAAATCATAGGTGCATCATACATACTAAACACGTGCAGTTTATTATTTAATTTTATTTAAATTTATTTAAATTTATTTTATTTTATTTTATTTTGTTTTATTTTACTTTATTTTATTTTATTTTATTTTATTTTATTTTATTTTATTTATTTTATTTTATTTTATTTTGTTTCGTTTCATTTCATTTTATTTTATTTTACTTTATTTTATTTCTTTCTTTATTTTATTTTTATTTTATTTTTTTATTTTTTATTTTTTTTATTTTTATTTTTTTATTTTTTTATTTTTTTTTTTATTTTTTTTTTATTTATTTATTTTTTTTTTATTTTTTTTATTTTTTTTTATTTTTTTATTTTTTTTTTATTTTTTTTTATTTTATTTTATTTCATTTCATTTTTTTTTATTTTATTTTATTTTATTTTATTTTATTTTATTTTATTTTATTTATTTTATTTTATTTTATTTTATTTCATTTCATTTCATTTTATTTTATTTTATTTTATTTTATTTTAGTTAGTTATTTTATTTTTTATTTACTTTATTTATTTATTTTTTCTTATTTAAAAAATAATAAATTATTTATTTTATTTTATTTTAATTTATTAGAACTTATTCACTTTTTTAAAACCTATTGAAGTTAACACTTCCTTATAAAACTTATTGAAGTTTATAAAACTCATTAGTATTTAATCATTGAAGAACATAATATTAACACATCCCAACTGAAACACGAATCCGAAAAAAACAACAGAAAAATAAATAAGTATCATTCGCATCTGGGGCTCGAACCCAGGATCTCTGTCATTAGAATTTAAATCACTTTTATCTGGCAATAGCTGAAGTACCCAGCGTTGTTTGGGGTTATTAACAGTTTGGAGTAAAGTTTTATAATCCCTAACCCTACCCCTACTCCCACTACCGAGTAAATTTCAATGACTTTACGTCACTTTTCAAAAATGTGCTGATTCATACGTGTGTTGAATTCTTATAGAACCCTAAATCTCACTGGACAAGAAAGATGAGAATTATTATTTATTATTATTTTGGGAGGTCTATAAATATAATGTAGAGGTTGCCTCATGATAGTAAAAGTTTGCTAATAGTTTATTAACATATTAATAAATAAACATTTGCGGCATCGTTTAATGAAAGCTCATGGCCTAAGATCCTATACGGATATCTTAATCCAGCCCCGCAACCGCTCGTATAAAAATGACTAATGACCGAAGTTTTATGCGTACATTCGGCCGGGCGGTGAGCGGGCACGATAGCGGGTAGCGAGTAGCGGATAGCGGTAGCGTCTCCGTGTTCATGTTCCGTGTGAATTCACCCAGGATCAAGGTCTCCTTTAATAGTTTATACTTTACTTTCTCTCGTTTCTGCGCCCCGCTTCGTTAGAGCTTAACTTTCGAAAGCAGGGCTTCCAAATATCTACCTAATTACGCATACTAAACGGGTTACGGTTATTTTTACATTGAACTTGTTAAAGAATTAAAACATTTGCTGACAGAATTTATACCTGTTAAAATGTTTATACCAATTGAAATTCTAAGAATAATTTATATTTCACTAGCAAGATGCGCTCTGGTAAGATATGCATTAATAATACGGGGAAATATTACAAAAACTAATCTGAAACAAATTAAGTATTTTTGATTTAGTATTTTTATTTAAAAAATATTTTAAAAATCTGATAATAAAATTGACAGCCCTGATTTACTTCAGCTGATAAACATTGATGTACCGGCCAGAAACACAAGATTATCATTGCCGTTCTATTGCAACAAAACAGCAACGGTGGCATAGTTTAATTCTCCGTTGCACAGAATTCAAAACTTTATGCGCATATTACAGATATATGGAATGTATCGCTGATACAGTACAAACATGTACTCACAAACTCATTTATCTACTCTGATATACTGTGGATGTTCTTCTATAAATTTATTACTAACTACAAAATATTACACGTGTATCTATTGTAATGATATATATCTATAATAAATAAATAAATTTACGATATATAGAAATATTATAAACCATTTAATTTGTAATGTGTAAACTTTTTTTTTAAATAATTTTTTTGTTTTTGTTTTTTCTTTTATCAGTCCTAATTATTATACACCTTCAATAGACGCTTATTCCTGCATTGTTATATATATATATATATTTAAGTTATCCTTGTTATTATCCACGTTCATAAGGGTTCTTTAGTGCTTACACATTTTAAACATAACAGTCTATGTCTTATACTTATATGTTATACTATGTAAAAACCGAAAGACGTTAATGATTAAAAAATGGTTCAAAACGCTTTGCAAAACAATTAGTTGTCTATAGTATTTACAGACAGAGACATTGTACCCTATTGTTAAATCAGATTGCGGAAATTTTACCTGTTAAGACTATACTATTGTACAAATTTGTAATTTAACATATTTATAATACTAGATTCACATACGACGATGGATTAATAGTTCTAATATATATAAATAAGAACTGGCAGAGAACGTTGGATTAAAATATACCTAAGATATTCAACTTAATGCCAAATGATGTTAAAAAAATATAACTCTGTGAATAAGGTTAAATATGGGTTGAAAAAATGGCTTTGACAGAAAGGATTTGATAACTTGAATGTAATTTATTTAATTTAAATTTTTTTTTTTTAAAATACAATGCAAAAAGTCCCGATAAACTACTTTTTTGTAGTTTGTCTAACGGGAGTTTGTTATTTAAAACATAATATTTACAGAAAAGGTTACAAAATATATATATGTCTATATAAAATAAAAACATAAAAAAACATATGTAACAAACTTAAAACATAAATATTTATCAAGAAGCTTTCTCTAAAATACATATTAAAAAAAAAGTAACATAAAAACATAAACGAAAGCAATAAATCATAAATAAAATAATATTTCCTATTTTCTAATACTTTACTTTAATAAGCTTCTTTCAACTAGCCAAGTTTTCAATGTGTTTATTAATTGTTTAGTTTGAATACAGTTTTTTTTATTTCAGCGGGTAACATATTCATACAACTAGGAATCATGTGATCTAAAGTTTTTTGTCCATATTAGTTTTTATGTTTAGGAACCATTAATCCTTCATTAAAATTGAGACGAGTATTGTAAGTATGCTCTAGTATATTTGTATTATATATAGGGTTATTAATGTGCTGGAATATAATTTCGTACCACAGAATTGATCTAACTGAAAGAATTTTAAGACTAAGATAAAAGTATGGAATATTATGCTTTTGTTCGTATAAACTTTTATGAACTAATAATTTAACCAATGAATTTTTAATTGAATGGGAGGATCGAATTAGATGAAAGGGTAATCATAGAAACTGTAATGAAAATCGTAATGTATAAAAACATATGTAAATACTAATATATAGGCACCTGTTGACAAGCCATATTGATTGGCTTAACAGAACCTTATTATCTGTGTTTTGTTAAAAAAAAATTATCATAGAAAAAGTGCAACTTCCAATTTATTAATGTTCTCATTGGGATTCTAATCTGTTGCGCATATCTATACTTCCTAAGTACACAAACTTATACATCAACTGTAGTATTTTTTCCACACATATGCCTCAAGAGACTCATTTTTACAACATTCAACTTGCTTTTTTTTATTCTTTCTCTACCAGTTCTATGCCAGTCTATACCTCACTGTCATATATATCCAGATTGGTACAAGAACTGCGATTGAATACAAATATATCAACTAACTTCAAATCTAATACTGTCGGAGAAAATGAAATCCGGTGAGCCGAAAGAAACCGTTTTCAGTTTTTCCGAATTACTCCAGAAAACCGGTTAGTCGATTTAAACGTTTTTGGAAGCCCTAGAAAATAGTGTCTCTACTATTAATTGCTAGCGTGGGATATCTTATACCTAATCTACTCGTAGTATCCTCGCAGTATCTCCACTGCGACTATCTATTCTGGTACTATCTCCAGTCTCTTCGGGCACTATCTCTAGTGTCTGTGTCTTTACTGCTGCGACGGGAGATGGTCCCACTTCTGACGCGGGGGAAATCAGATCTACTGAGGGGAAACAGATTCACACTTAACAAGACACGTCCGTCTCTCAACTTATTTAATTAGCGCTTAGTACCCACCGCGTACCACCACCTCAAATAAGGTAAGTTTTAAGAAAAACATATTCCAAAATAAATGAAAATAACATAAATTATGAAATGTATCTAATGCAATGATTTTTGCGAGGTGTGCAATACATAACCTGCCACATTGAATAAATGCAATATTAAATATATACATTTTGAGTAAATATATGTGTGTATGTTCGTTAGCATATTTGTTTTTAGGTTTCTCTGTATATTTGTTTGTGTACTTGCTTGTATGTTTGCTTGTATGATTATTTGTATGTTTGTGTATTTGTTTGTATGATTGTTTGTATGTTTTTTTGAACATTTATTTACACATTTGTATTTACGTATGTTTGTTTGTATGATTGTTAACGTGTTTGTTTGTGTGTTGTTTGTATGTTTGTTCGTATTTTCTTTGTATTTTGTTTCATTATTACTCATTATCTCAGCACTGGAATGGGTCACAGGGTTGAATTAAGAACAGTAAAATGTAGTTTTTTAACAGTAACAATGTGGTATACTTCAATTTGATCTTCGAGGTCACCAGAGGGAGCAAAAGTTTAATTTTATGTTAATAAAACGAAACGTACTGGGAAACATAGTTGGAACATTCTACTTCAGTCACAAAACGTTCAAATTTCTAGCTCGGTGCTACGAGTTCGAATACCCGATGCTATTTTGTTTTGTTCTACGATCCAAGTTCCAAGTTCAGGATAATTTTATTTAAATAAAAAAAACAAATGCAAACCACTTGTGAATACTTGGAGCAAGTGGTGGAGTTTGTGTATTTGGGAAGTATATTTACGAGAACTGTTAAGGCTGATAAGAATATTGAATGAATGATGTTGTGAAGGGGCAATTCGTAATATTTATATAATTTCCATTATAAAATTACTCCTTTTTTACTAGAATTCACAACCTCAAAACTTTAATCCAAACCATTAATAACCGCGAGCAAGGCCGGGTACACGTCAGATAGTTAGTTAGGCAGATATATTCTTAATGCGATGAACGAATCTTTAGATCTGCCGAACAAGATTACAAAAAGTGTAAAACACATATTATAGTGATGGTTATTTAATTATTGTATAGATACTATAATGTTAATAATAATAAAATATAACAAAGTAAACACACAAAAAAAATACAGTGAAATAATGTAAATATTCCATTGTAATAAATTTCATATCGTTAAAATGGTACTAAACTACGTAGAGTTACAACACTAAAGAAATTTTTTTTTTCAAAAGTTTTAAACGATGAAGCTGTTGCATTTGTTGCTTCCATTTCGTTATAAAAGTTTTATTTCAGATCTTATAATAATTTAATTATGGCTACCAAGATTCCCACTGACAAAAAAATGGGAGCAATATGTTAAAATTCATACCTGGATTGCCTAACAACCTGTGATTTCATCTAATGAATCAATTACCTATACCCCGAACAGTTCCCATCAAGAAAAGCCCCAGGGAAGATTTGAAATCAACTTGTAGAGTCCATAATAAGCTTTGCGGGTAGCCCGAAGATAAATGCCACATAATTACTGGTATCGGGGTAACATGTTTATTCGAGGGTATTTGTTTATTTGTGGTCCGACGACGCGGCGGGCGGTCTCGGGCTGGCGTGACGTCACTGCCCGAGGGTACCCGGTACTACTAGTCAGCCACAAGCTAGCTGCTGCTACCTCCATCGATTTATAACCGCCTGGTAGAACAAATTGTTTTGATATACCAACAAAGGAGACGTAATTTTTATCCGGATGCAGGAGCAGAGGCTCTCCAGCTGAATCCGGCACATAACATACAACAAAGAACACGGGAAATGAAAAATTAATACGATTAAAAAGAACGGACCGTGTTTACATTTGCAATAATCTTTCTGAGACAAGCGTAGATCATTGTCTTTAAATGAGGTTGTTATACCGTGTAATATCTCATTTCACTGTGCTTGATAGCATAAAATACGACGTTCAATGCAAATGTCAGACAATTAAAAAACTCACGTACACGTTAAATAGTAAAATATTCAGTTATATGAAATAATTTGTCCAATTTATAGAAAACACAGCAGTGAAAATCAGAGTTTCATAAAAAGGGAGATATTAATCTATAACGGACAGTGGCGCGTATTTCTCTTTGACCAAAGGTAGGCTCTGTGGAATTTTTCAAGTTCGGGTATATGAATAGGGTAATTACACTTTTTTTCCATTATCTACAAAAATTATGTTTTCAATAACGATTTAAAATGTGTAATTTTTGATATGCCGCCAAATTGAAGTTTGTTTTTGTTCGTGAATATGGCGTTGGTGACGTCACGCCGACCAACATCGGTGATAGTCGTCTTCGTTATGTACTTCATAATGATGTTTAAGATAGTATGAACCGTTTCGGAAAGCGCGGTTTTAGATCGTTTTTAAAATCAATAATTATGAATGACAATGTGAGAATTACACATTTTTAGTGCGATTATAAGAATAGGAAATATAAAGTTTAAAATTCCCAGACATTTTTTACAGTTTCCGTAGTTTGTGAAAACAGCCTATCGTCCATTGAATATTAGAAAAGAACCATCTTTGGCTGATTATTGTGTAGTAGTTATTACCTATTTCTTGGAAATTTGTCGCATTTTTTTTCTTTGTGTGTTCTTGCTTTTCTTAGGGTAGGCATAGCATTTCAGATTTGGTGAACTGCACGCCACTGATAACGGATACTGTTAAATAAAACATTTTAACGAAACGTTTGCCATAAATCAAAATTTCGATTCCGGATTGACGTGCATTCAAAAAATATAAATCGCATTTATGTGCAACGGTCGCAGATGCCTCTGACAAAATATGACAAATGCGCATTTTTACGCTTTGGCGCTTTATACTCTGTTTCCAATTTCCTCCTCTCGATGTAGAATACTTAATACTCGTCGCCAGCGGAGAACTCGGGTTGTGGCGGAATAAAGAATCTGAGAAGGGATGGGAAGAAGTATTGGGGAGTATCGGGAGTTATAGGAGTGTTGCGAAGACAGCAGATTCTACAAGTGTCTTGAGTTCCATCTACCAGGGTTACACGTGACATCAATCCCTGACTCTGTTCCGCAACGAAAAATATTCAATAGCACGACCCGTAACAGACAATCGTCTGCTTCGAGAGTCTTGAAACGGGGGTGAAATACTGCAGTTGTATATATTATTGTCAATGCATCGGATATGGTAATAATGCAAACACAGAGAATAGCTACTAAATAAGAAGTTGCGAATAAAAGTGGAAGATAAGAGATATGTCATGGGGGTTGAATTTTATAGCTATTGCAATTATTTACAACGATGTATACAAAATTATTTATGAAATAACTGGTACAAAATAGGTACACCATTCGCATCTACATTAAATACAAGGATGGGATAAATGGACATGTTCAGGTTATGAATCATTTATTTATTGTTTAAATAACCATAAATAATAATGAGCGGATCAGTAGCATCTCAAGGTGCGACAACACAATTTGTAATTACAATTACGTATGTATATCTAGAGCTACACAGAGCAGACAGAAGACACCATCTAACGGTAATGCAGGGGATAATCTTGAATTTACCAATTCACCCCATTCAAGGTGCGTTACAGGGGTTCCCATGTAATTTGATATTACCAAAGACGATTCGTAGAACGAACAGGGGTTGGTCTGTTACCGGCCGCTGAGGGAGTTGATCCCTGCACCTTTGATTGTCTGCCTGGCGTGTGTGTCAGCCCTGGCCACCCTCGGCCGCCCCCAATCATCGTGCGTCCCAAGGGTAGTGAAATATTGATAATAATAGTAACTTGCGTAATTCACAAGTGGGCGGAGGGTAAGATTTTAGATTGTAAGATACTAATGAATTTAACAACTTGGATCCCTTCGAGATGCGGTCTCAACGTGGTGCTATGCATGGACGTAAATAATAGATAGCACGTAATACAGGAATACGCAGAAGTTAAGAGTAGAACTGATATAGGTATTCGTTATTCATTGATGGACAGAGTGAAATTGCTATCAATCGGATCAATAATTAACCTTTACGATATCCATTGCTTGAATAGAAACCCTAAGATGCCGACAATAATAATAACAATCGAATTATATAGCACAGATTATTTGTACTACTTACAATAAATTACCATAGATTGTTAAAAAAAAACATTTATGTATTTTGATAATAAAGAACAGAGGCGTTCTATTCAAACTTTTAAATTACTTCTCTTTGTAAAATTTTAGCAATCTCACTTAAGTACTAACTTAGTTACCACGTAAATACTTATAGAACCTCTATGGATTTCTAATTAATTTGTAAGATATATTTCACCGTTTGTGGTAAGCTGTTAGAGTTAGACTGAGGGAAGTGGGGAAGGATGGGAAAGATGACGGTTGGGAAGCGACTCGCTATTCATATATGATCACTGAACACGTCTTGGTCAATTATATTCAGATCGTCACCTAATTTTTCAAGAATCTTCATTCAATTTTTATTTTATTTGTATATACCCAGCTGGGCTTTTACATGGATTTTCAGAACAGAATGTAATGAGCTATCGAAAATTATAAGTACATAGAGTTAAACAATATTAAAAAAAAAAGTTTAACAGTAACATAAAATAGAAAACTAAAACAAAATTATAACACAAATCATTAACAATACATTACCCACGCTACACTCATTAATTGAAGGATTCATAAAAGTGCTGGTATAGATGTCGCTTTGTTTTTTTATATGGAGTCAACAAATATATCAACAAACTCCCAAACTTGTTTGCCGAGATCATCAATTCTATTAGTTAGTGAGTGTGAATGATAGTTGGTTATGCACGTGTTGCAGAAAAATGTTACATTTTGTGTAGTGTTTCTCGTCGGTACATATAATTTAATAGTGGAGACGATGGTAGGACTATTTATGTGGTTAATAACTCTAAATAATATAACTAGGCCTGAAATAATTTCTCAGTAACGTAATTAGATGTAATCCATTCATCAAACTTACCTACATAATTTTAAACGCATATATATTTTTGTGGCAATTAACAACATAGTTTTTAAATATTTTCGAGCCCTTGAGGTGATATTTCACAAAAATGATACTGTATAAATTATCGTAGTGTTTTTGATATTTTTATATAAATAAAGAATAATATAATACACCATATTGCTTGTTTCGCATTAAACGATCATTTTTTTCAGTAAGACAAAGGAACCAAGAAAAACATGTTAAAACTCGGCAAACCGGGTAGTTACCAATTGTTATTGATAATAGCACTAAACGATAATACCTGAAACCTTTTAAAAATCACGACGTATTTTGATAGCTAATACCTCTTCACCATTTTTCCCGGAAGCAAAAGAGAAACCAAAGGGGGGAAATTTTAATAAAAATAATAGTTGGAAAACAACAAATCGTCGAGATTAATCCTCAAGACCCAGCAATACGGAAACTGAACATTGTTTGAAATGGAGATATATCAATACGGAAGAGAGAGGAGGCGCGCTAATATAAAGCACACTTAGGGCGTAAGCGATCTTTTAAAAATATTTAATAAAACACGACATATTTAGAACAGAGAAAAACCTCGAGACTGCTGACTTAAGAAGCATTTAAAGAAACGCTGTGAATTTTTTCATACCTGTAATAAGTTAAATAACAGAACCACACGTATTATTTATATTTTTCGGAGCATACATTGAGATTTTTTCTATCATATAATTACTCGTACTTTTTAAGTAGACATTTGATTAGAGATTATCCTAAAAAATAACTTTTTTTTTTTTAAGTGGATGAAAACTTGAAGTTTTCAAGGGAAGTTTGAAATATGTACATAGAACTTCTGAAAGCAAAGGCTTAAGAAGCGTTAGTACCTACATATATAATTATCATGATAAGTGTGCCCACTGCTGATGCCTGTGGCCGATGTCCATTGAAAAGAAAATCCCTAGAGGAGTCATCTATACCGATTCGATAGAAAACTGATATTGCCAATTTATATAAACCTTTCGACTCCTAGGCCGAAGACAAACCGATGCAATTTATTTTATGCTATCGAAAGATTTCGAAATTTGATTTTTTTATCAAATTCGGGCACCCTGACACGCCCACAACACACTTCTATCGGTTTAACTCTTCAGTGCCGTTGCCAGTCTGAAGCGTGCAAGGCTGCCTGCAATTGGAATCAATTACAGTCACGCCGGATCACGTGCGAAGGCTTATTTCCACGTTTCCACGGGGACACGGCTCCACGTGGCCGGCATGGCCACGGCCCTCTGGCGCGTGGCGGCCACTAACCACTTGGATACTTTCGCAGTCACTATTTCTTATCAACTAGTCGCGAGTCGGTATGGGTTGGGTCGAGAAAAATAATATGCAGTGTCCGGGATCGCAGGAATTGTGAGAGCGGTTTTGATACTGACAATCTTACATTAATTTTACTAGTGTATAGCTATTTTGTACGAACTGTAAAATAACCCCCTTTTGGGTTATTTATATATTTCCGTCTCATTTTTCGATCCGGCATTATTTTTTAATAGCACATCCCTTTTAAATCTGGTTTCTTCTCAGTTTATGTTATGATGCCAACCATACAGGCACACCTAGCCTACCTTAAAATATAAATAGTTTTAAAATGGACAAAATTATTGCAAGAATTCAATCATCATTTTTAAAAATTCGCGTCTATTAAAACGGTACAACTATAATGAGTAAGGCAGGAAGTATGCAAAATGATGTACACGTCGTATTCAAATGTTGACTCTATTCTATACATTCAAATTGACATGTGAGCGCAATGCGCGTCAAGGGACGACTCGTTTGTGTTAGTTTCTCAAAAGGAGTAATAATAATAATGTTTTATAACAAATAAAAAATAATGGTGGGTTTTTCCGTACTGAGGATTTGATTTACAAAACATGAAATTAAATTATGTTAAATTGATGTTTGCTAAAAAAATAAAATTGTTAAGTGCAGTTGAGTGGTTTCGGTATTTGGTGATAATATATTTTCTATTTCAGATCTCCCTATGTAACGTATCCGTAGTTTTATTTGATTTTTAAATTTATTATTGTTGTTTTGATTTTTGAAGGAGAGTTGGATATTGTTGTAGAGTTTAGTACCATAGTATAAGAAGTTTTATGTTCAAATGTTGTGTTTGTGGTTTCTTGTTGTATTTGTTTTTAACTCTGAGATCTAGTGTTTCTAATATGTGTGATTTTTGTTATTTCTTGTTTTTTGTATTTATGAATTTAAAGTAGTATTGTTATAGAGTATAATTGTTTCATTGACATAATGTTACGTTTATTGAAGGTTTCATGAGTGCTAGTTCTTACAATGACTTCAAGTATAATTTAAATTATGGCTTTTCGTGTTCTAATAAGTAAATTAAGAATATTATCGTTAGTACTGCCCCATTCGATACTAAATATTCTAATAGTGTTTGACAGGGGGCCATGTAGATCTAAATCGAAGCTTTTATACCGAGGACATACCTGATTGTTTAAAAAAAGTGAGCATTTTTTTTATTTAAATAAATAATGTAGTCAGTTCACTTTTTACACCTAGTTACGTTACGTGGTTAACATCAGGATAACAAAATAATGATAATATCATTTTAGCTTTCTTTCAAAATATTGTCCGTGTTTATTTACCGAAAAAAATTATAAATTTTACATATACAGTAATTGATTTGTATAAATAAAGGGGTTATTTGGATATTTGATGTGCCTTAGGCAATCCAAACCAATATTGGCTAGAGCCAGCAGCTTGACCCTTCTCAATGAAAACTTGCACGAAGGGTGTTGTCTGGACTAAATTGTTGTAACCCTTACCAGTCCATTATTTTTTTATATTTGTTGTCAGCCATCTCTAATTTAAATAATGTCAAAATATTAATTTATTGATAGGCAGTTACAAAAAGGTTATTTTATAGTAAAACAAAAACGGAAAACAGTCAAAATCTTTGTTTTTTATCGAATACTCAAAAGAAACAACCTCATGTGTCAAGTTTTGCGCGCGAAAATACACCGCGCGCATACGTCTTATCTTGTCGGCGGCCAGCCGATAACTGAGTTGTACCGTATAAATAGTAATGTCGGCTGGCACCCGACAAAGGAGCGGTAAGGGTTAATGTCACTATTGAAAAAAAAAATTTTGGGATGTTTTTTTTTTTAATTTCTAAAATAAATTTATTATTTTGAATTTTATAAAATTTTTCAATTAATTTTACATTTTGATTAATTACTTACCCACGTTCATCACTTATTTGTTAATTTTTGTTTACGTTGGTAATTTGTCTATTCTTGCATTACTATTTTTCTATGTTTATTATTTGTCTATAATTGTTATTATTTTTTAGAATACTGTGTATCCTGATGAGGAAGCTTTGCTTCTAAAACATGGAGATATTTATATGTTAAGAACAGTGGTGTAAACAAAATACGTTTTTCCTACTACCTATTCTAAATATACTAGTCTATACATTTGTATAAAAATTAGTATTGATAAATATATACTATTTGAAGCAACGTGAGTTCACACGCATAGAAAGTCTTATAGTAGTGGGTGTCAATGAAAGATGGCGCCAGATTAGACTAAATTGCAATTTACAAATTGCCACTTCGTTTGTTTGGTGGGGGCGCTTTGCGTGCCGTCAAGCCGTAACAGCTATTACCAATGGCGTTCTTGATGTTATTCGTAATAATTACTTAATTATGACTGACAGAATAGACTGAATATACGAACGATTAAATGCATGCAACCCAAAACTTCGTGTAGGTACGACTGTTATATCATAGATATGAAGTTCATTAGAATCATTGGCTTGAAAATATTAGGAACTAGGGAGAGGTGAAATAAAAAAAAGGTTAATTGGAAAACATAACATTTGTTTACATAATATGTTTATTTATTTATTTAGATGCCTATTACACTTATTACATAGATATACAAATAATTGTAAAGTACCAAAGTACATAATAAGTTAGTTATTATGTAATATATATATGGTTTTTAAAGGAAGCAATGTAGTGAAATTACATATCAACCTATATTAACAAAGCAAGTCTCATATTAACAACAAGAATAATCGTATATAAAATTAATGCAAGAAAGTAATACATGATACGAAGCATGGTAATGAAACACGAGACCGTGTTGCATGTATTGGGTACGCGATAATTAAGCATACTCAAATAAGATGGTTCTTTTTAGAAATGTGCATTAATTTTGACGGCCTCCATGGTCGAGGGGTAAGGCTCTCGACTACGAATCCGAAGGTCGCGGGTTCAAATCCCGGCGTGCGCAAGTAAATTTTATTAAATTAATTTGTGCTGTATCACAATTCATTCATTTAAAAATAATATATATTATATTTGCGCACCTTCTAGAGTGGGAGATGCTCTCAGTATCGCCCTGGTGAAAGACCTCCATTCGGAATTGAAACGTTGCTTGAAATCGCTTATAGCCGTGTTTGGTGACCAGATCTGAATAGCCAGGTATTTCCCCACCTTCCTCTTCCCCTCCCCAATACCTTCAGCCTCACAACATTCCCCAATTGGGGATGCCATAGTCTCACTGGTTCCAAATGGTTGGGGGCAGTTGGGACTCTTGTACGGTATTCGTACGAAAAAAATTAAATAGTGAATATATAAAGTATTTTTACTTGGTAAAATAATTAT
This sequence comes from Halesus radiatus, assembly GCA_022606495.2. Taxonomy (NCBI): domain Eukaryota; kingdom Metazoa; phylum Arthropoda; class Insecta; order Trichoptera; family Limnephilidae; genus Halesus; species Halesus radiatus. Next base: position 107,484 of record JAHDVE020003132.1, on the reverse strand, counting down.
CATTGAAAATGAGATAATACTTATCTTTTTTCGATTTTTGTTTTCACTTTCAATTTCATTTCGATTTCATTTTTCACTCTTGACTAAAAGAAAAAAGCTGTGAAGTAAGCGAAACATAAACTTCGTAATAATGTTTAACTTCGACTTTGTTATAAAAACACAATATGTTTTGAGAGCTTTATATTGATTCAAAAGTTTGTAATTTATAACAATGAAAAATGGGTTAAATACCGAAATTTATTTATTTATTCTTAAATTTAATTATGAAAACAAAAATATTAGCCACTCTTCTCACTGGGGCAATCCCGTGTTGAAATTAGCGGCTTTACAATTCAATAATAATCGGTAAATATTAAAATTACTTAATAATAATACATGAATAAAAATAGTAAATAATTGTAAATAAATAATAAAAATTAGATAATAATAATGAAATAATAATCAGTAAATAGTAATAAGCATATAATAATACTAATTAAATATTAAGTAAATATTAATAAGTAAATAGTAATAAGTACATAATAAAAAAAATAGGTAAATAATAATATGTAAATTAAAGTACAATATCATAATAAAACATTGTTATGTGTTCATTTTCAGATATCCAAATTATTTTTTTTAAATTGAACAGGATACATAATAAAATAATCTCATTGTCCGTCGAATGTCCAGATTTCTTCAAATGGCAAATGGCAAATGGCAAAAGAAAAGATAATAAAAACATCAGCTACTATTATTGTAGAATGTCCTTAAGATGAACGGGTGCGGTGCCTGCTACATAAAAAAACATAATTTTGGATTTGAGGCCAAAATACTCACCTATACCTAATGATTTTTTTTTATCAAAAGTATAGTAAATATCTAGTTAGGATTAGAAGTAATTTATTTATTTTTATTTTGCATTATGAAATATAGGCCATTAAAGGAATCGATATTTCGCGATTTTAGAGGCAACTATTTGGGGGCTAACGGTGATTAAAAAAAAATCCCTGTCTGCTTTGAAAATATAATGAAATATAAAATAAATAATAAAATAAGCATTATGGCGGACTTTAAATTAAATTAAAAACTACCAATTTACGTTGGAACACAAATTTGCCATACATAATTCGAAATATCGATACGAAAAATATGATACTTTTTTTAAAAATACGATTAACCCGCAAATAATTTTCTAAGTTGCCTCTAAAATAATGAAATTTATTTTTTTTTCATAGCATATACTTCATAATTTAAAAGAAAAATAAATAAAATACTTCTCATTCGTACTAGATATTTTAGAATTGAAATTAAAACACTTTTGTACTTTCTTTTAATCCTACTACGCAGGACATTTTTTCAGACTGGTCTGTGAAACGACTCTAACTACAAAAAACAATTCTAATGTAAAATTGTTGTTGTTGTTATTCCTACCAACTAACAGTCCAAGCTAGACTCATTACTAGATATTTTTTCTTCTTCTAATGAAAAAAAATGTATCATTCGGACAAAGAAATTTAGTAAAATTACTCACCGCTTCTCCAGACACAATAAATAAAAAATTATGCAGATAATATTTACATTAAATTTAAGCAAATAAATATGGTTGTGCTGGTGATTAAAGATGAAAAAAGGCTAATTTAAAATAATAATGAGCTAAGGAAAAAGAAACTTCGTTCTAAAGGTTAATATAGAATTCTACAACTTATGAAGACGAAAACTTGAACCTGAATGCAGATTTGTTTTTGTTTATTCTCTAAATTTTTCCATTCCTTTCGAATTCATAGGCATACAAAATATTATCTACACGTGTAACTAATAATTTGAACATAGGCACAAAATCGGCAAATGCGTGTATGTCGAATTTTTAAAGATTTTCCAAAGAAATGTATTTCAAGGGTGCTGTATAATACATTCGGGGTAGGTATACAACAATGCGACGTGTTTTTGGTATTTTGTTCAGAGTAAAGGTTACACCTGCCGTCTTACAAAGCAAATGTCACTGGAAGTGAATGTGTGTATTTTGTAATATATATATATATATGTATAAGTCAATTGCAGTGACGTGGGAGGAGTTTTTAATCAGGGTATGCAGTAGAAAAAAAAAAGAATTAATAAATTAAGAAAATAATTACCCCAGACAACACCCTTCTCGCAAGTTTTTGCTGAGAATGGTTAATATAAGCCAATTACCGGATATATAAAATTTCCATATTTTTTGTTGAAAATAAAAACATAAAATGTGTTGAATGAAAACCATCATGATATTATCATTATTTGTTAGTAAAGTGGTTCTAATTAATAGATGTATCAACAGATGGCACTGATTGCTACACTTGCTGACATGGACGAAAAGCACTGCTTTCGAGACACTAACACAAACGAGTCGTCCCTTGACGCGCATTGCGTACACATGTCCGTTTGAATGTATAGAATAAAGTCAATATTTTAATATGCTGTGTACGAACGTCATTTGGCATACTTAGTTCCTGCTTTTGAAAGTAAACACAAGGTTTGTATAAAATAGAAAAGAAAAATAAATAAAAACTACTAAAGGACTGTGACAGGAAATATTTAAATTTAAGCTGATGTTCATGAATATTTTCTAAAGTTTTTCAATAAGAAAGAAGATTGTTATATGTTAGTAAGATATTCCTAGATATCATTTTTTATCTATTCTACGTACATCGAATATTTTAGAAGACGTTTTTTTTAAATGACTTTTATTATAATTAATTAATAAAAATACAAAATGGCATCTTCATAAAATTAAACACGCGAACTATAAATACATCTCTAGGAATACTCCCGAAGGCAATACAAAATCAAATACAATAAACATAAAATAATAACTCAGAAAACAGAGATAAATTATTGATGCCAGAAATCTAAGCAAGATACCGCAAAGCTGATGCTCTGTAGCAATAAAACATAATCGGCCATCTTCTCCACAATCAGATGCTGTGTTTGCACCAGCAGCCCCGGGGAGATGATTACAGGTAGCGCAAATAACCTGGCTGCTCAATAAATTAATGTAATTTTACCTGCTGACAAGGTGCTTCACGCTAACAACATCGTTATACTCGTACACTACAATCTGTACCGCTTACCCGGCTGCATGATCGCTGTAAGCTGTTACTTGGCGCGTCGTGGGGACTTTGAAAATAATTAAGCGGTGCGTAATATATTGTGCGTTGAATTATTTATCGGAGTAATTAAACTAAATATTCGGTAAATAAATTCGTAGCTGCACTGAAAATTAACCCACAAATGATTTTTACTTCTCCACTAGGAACAGCTCGTGATGAGGGTATGAAGGGTAGATATTGTCAAGACTTGATGTGATTAGGTAAAACACCTATAATAAAATATAATATAAACGCATTTTTTTCGTAATACTATACTTCAAATCAAATTATTAAAATAATTTGTTCCACTTAAAGAAGACTTAAAATGGTTATAATCTATGAGAACATAACATTTTTTCAGTTAAATAGAATAATAAGGTGTAAGTACTATATAAATATAGAACTTATATATAACCCCACTTAATTATTTAAAAAAAATAATAATGTCATTATTAAGTTCTGCAAGTATTTTAGTTTTTTTTATTATTGTGAAAGCTGATTCGGCGTACAAGGCCATTTTAAAATTATGGTTAGGCCATATAGCGATGATTTTTGTATATGATTTCATTTACTCCCACCCAATTTTAATTTGGACGGTGATTAAAATGATTTATTTTCGGTAAAACCGATTTATTTAGAAAATTCTCTATTCTCTGAGGTACTTACATTTATAATGTGTTTTCCCCGTATTAAACGAAAATATTTTCTTAATTGATTTGCACTGATATGAGTGCTATTGACTTACTGAAATGTGTTATATTGTTCGGGTCGTGTGAACATACTGAGTAGTGGGGAATAAATCATTTTCCTTACTGTATTAAATAATGTTATAATGGGATATTCGTTCGTTTATTAATTTCCAATTGTTCAAGTAAATATTATCTTAAGGGTTTAGGCTCGTTGTTGTCAAGCGGAACGTGATTATTCACTAAGAGATATTCTGCGAATTTTGAAAAAGTGCTTTTATTATTATAACATCGTATATGTTCTTTGAATCCACTTGAGAAAGCCCTTCCCGTCTGTTCTATATAGGTGGCGTTTTAGTCGGCCCGGTCACATTTTAATTCATATGTGCCACTATTATTATATGGTATATGGATAACCAGAAAGAAAACAAGACTGATAGGAATGGTAAAACTGTCGGGACAAGACATGGCCCGACAAAGGAAATTAAAAATGAACAATTCATGTATCTTTGAATATTTAAATAATGTGCCAACCAAAATATTTATCTATGTATGCAATAATTTAGTTAGATGTAATAAATAAAAGTGAGTACCTATTTTTAAGAATAATATATGTATAAAAATAAATAAAACAAAATAAAATATTTACATACATATATTTTTTTATTTACTTTCGATATTGTTCAAAAAATTTTACAATGCTAATAAGACAATTTGAAATGTTTTTCTTAGTCCTCCCCTTTAGGGCATGTGCTGAGGCGGACCAGGTTTGATTTAAAAACTGATTTTTTAAGCTTCTACGAAGTTCTTTTCAAGATGTTGGATAATTTCTCTTCTTTGATTTCTTTGAGCCAGGGATTTGATTTTTTAAATCATTTGCCTTTTCTTTGAAAATGAACTATATAGCTTAGTGGAGAGATGTATATATATAATTTCTTTGTAATGTCATTTTGGTTCGCTCTTGTGTGGTGAAAATTAAGTTTCTTTATTAAAACATTCTGGGGATAGATATTTTGGATGTTAGGTACTGCAAAAGATTTCAAAATTTCTTTTATTTGAGTTCTTATGGGGACTTATAATAATGGTATTTATAATAAAAACCTTTTGGTTTTAGACTATTGTTTCATATGGTTAGTAGTTGCCAAATAAAATGTTAACGTTAAATGTTAAAATGTCGTTGTTAAATAAAATGTTAACTTATATGTTATTATTATAATTTTTTTCTTTGATAAAATACCTGCATAATTTGCTAGGAAATAATTGACTATACAGTAAAAAATATGATCTCTAAAAAACGAATAAAGAATAGATACAATTTGAGCAATGAAAAAAAAAACAAAACAAAAAACCCAGTCATCTCACCAGACAGAATTTCCCATGTAGTGTGTCTGGAGACAATGAGATTCTTAAAAATCTAAAAAGTACAATGTCAGTACCCCTATAAAAAGTGTTCTGGAGGCCATTGCATCTAGCAACTTGATACTACTTCTATCCTCTGGTATCTGCACTGCACATATTATACAATAACTAAAGCAATAACTAAAAGCAATAACCTAAAGTAGTAATCAAAAGCATCATGTTTTCTTGGAATATAAACTGCGCTGGGGGTAATTAAGATATGGGGTAGTAGCTTGGACTAACAAAATAATATGTATATGTAAAATAATATTAGTAGTCGTATTAGTAGTAAAGTAGTAATAATGGTAGTCGTGAGCAGCAGTGGCGTGCGTTGCTCTATGGTCGAGGGTAGTTTGCAGTCTTCTTAATTGAAAAATAAATCTTTATCTGTGGATGACAAATGAGATTGAAAGTGCATATTTATCTTATTTACTATTATGTACCAGTTGTTTTTATTTACACATTGAAATTCACATCTAAATTCACATATAAATTCACATATAAATTCGTGAACTTAAAACGTATTCATGTCATTAAAAAATAAAGAAAAGCCCGCCATCATTAAAAGCGGGGAAAACAGAGAACAACCAAATTACAATTTAGTAAGTCGACTTAGCGTGACCTAACTACAGTTTTAAAATGGCTTTGAACGCGGAAACAGTTGACATAATAATAAATAAATAAAAAAAGTAAAAATAAAACTAAAATGCTTGCAGAACTATAAAATAAAATTTAAATTTAAAAAATGTAGTTCTACGAATTGAAAACTATAACAATTAATAGATTAAGGGTTGCTTACTTGCAAGTCTGTTATTTTTTAAGCTCTCGCAATACATCACCAAAGGTTCCCGAGCCATTTTCTTAAGGTAGGCACAGATTTCCAGCCTTTATGGACTGCACGCCACTGGTTAGCAGTAATAACTTCTGGGTAGGTACAGAGCACACCAGTCACTGAAACTATTGTGCGACCGAACTAACCGACGGGGAAATATAACCGTAGAATTGATTTAGTTCAATTCCCATAATATCGGAATCCGACTCGGTATTTCGATGAATTATCAAAGCGAGTAGTGTTATATCATTTACACGTGCCTACAAATCTGCAACGGGCCAACCTCAGAAAAAAATAATTGAATCAAAGTTACTACAAAAAGTGAAATTTTAATACATGGCACGTTATCAATGTATTGTGTACCGATATATGCAACTGTGTGTGAGAAAGAAAAGTCAGTACTGTATATATCTACACAGCCGTTGATCGCATAGGAATGTTTAGATAGTACACCGAGCACAGTTGTTTTCTGTCAGGGGATAATTTTTTTTTAACTAACACCAATAAAATCCACTCTAACTAAAAGTAGTAACAATGCATAATTTGTACAGCGCCGTTTTTGTGAAAAATCACCTTATATAAACGAATTAATTTTTCGCAATTTTAAAGGCGCTTTTAACAATTATTTGGAGGCTAACGGTGATGTAAAAAAAAAGTTTTAACCGTCTACTTTGAAAATATAATGAAATATATAATAAAAAAATTTAAATAATCATTATGATGGACTTTAAATTAATTTAAAAACGACCAATTTACGTTGGAACATCTAACCAAAAAAAGTTTTTTTTAAATGTTTTATTTTTATATTTTTATTTACGTAATCATATTTACATGGCAAATAATTTAAAAAATGAACGATATTTTTTTTTTACTATTTCTACCAAATAATATGTGATATCTCCTAAAAATAAGGTGAGGCATGATATAGAAACACTTGTACAGTTAATTGGATTCGGAATAATCTGAAAAGTGTGTAATTCCTCTGTAATCTCATTAGGTCACCTGTGCCGGGGTTTGTCTAATCCAAAGGTGTCAGACAGTGGAATTACATCACTACTCGGTACACAGTACTTACCGGTCTATTTTGAGTTATTTTCTGGCTTTATGACACCACAAAAACGGTGTAAACATGTCAAGGATATCATAAAGAAATATTACCGAATCAAAGATATACAGGGTGTCCGGTAAGTGGTGAAAAATATTTCTCCTGTGGGTGGAGGACCCAAAGGCCGTTCGGAAAAATTGAATATCATGTTTAGTAAAAGTCTCATGGTTTTCGAAATACTGAACTTTTTTTTTAAATAGTTGAAACCATTGCTTACTCTTTTCGGCGCCTTAATCATATATGAAGGAATTATCTCAGTTTAAAAAAAAAATTATTGTTCGAATTTAGTAACGGAAAACCTAAGTCTACTTAGGTTTTTTTTTACGTTAACTCCATACAGGAGGCTCTGAGTAAAATAATTTCTCTCAAGGCCTATTTCATCTTTGAGGATGCTGAATGAAAGATTTTTTTGGGGAGAGAAAGGGGTGAATATGGGTCTTGAAGAGACCCGTGTTGTTGTACGAGGGAGGAAACACAAAGGCCGGAAAATCATTCTATTATTATATTGAACTCAAGAACGAGTCATAGAAACGACTCGTTATCATGTGACATAACAGTGTACAAATGTTGTGTACGCGTTTGGTGTTTTTCTCGACTATGGACCGTCGCTCTCAGAGATGGTGAAATTATCAATAATTGTCTACATTTTAAAGTGATTAGTGAATAATAACTGATGGAAAGAATGATAAGGACATTTACAAAGGCGTGAATGCGACCCAAAATGCAGAAGTCGCTTATAAAAAGTTTTCAATAGAAGCGAGTCTAACAATGCACAATGGAGTTTTGAAGTTATGTTGATCTATGGCAGAGCGGTATGGAACTGGCAAAAGAAATAGACCAAGAAACCATGAATGATCGTTTTACGACGAATGAGTTGGATCGAAGGTAATGCAAGCCTGATGTTAACGTATAGAATGAGATTATTAAAGGAATTCTAGATTTTCAGGATAATGTAGATCGAATGGGTGGAGAAAGGATTATAACGCCACCTTAAGGTAAATGAAACATGATACGCGCTCACAGTTTGGCACTTAATGCTTTTAATAATAATAATAATTGGATGATTTGCATAGCACCGTTTTTTGCGAAAAATCACCTCAAGGGCGCTGTACAAATATTACTTCCTATTCTTTATCTAATTATGTACAAACAGATACAGAAAACATACTTACCTGGCAGGTCGCTTCAGATGAACACAGTTTTATTAGAAAATATAAGTATAGAGATGATAGTTTTACAGTTGCTATTTTATCCTCCTTTTCTATTGATGTTACATTTATTAGAAGATTGGTGGCACAAGAAGAGTTGGAATTTATTGAAATATTTATAATTTTTACGACTGGAAAATATTTATAAAATGATCTTAAAAAGCGTAAGAAGTTTAAATACTGAGATGAATTATTGTTTGTTGGCGGGTGAACAAACGGACTATGAAATGGAACACATTGTTATTGTAAGTTTAAGATCCAAGTTCTTCAAGAAACTTATAAAAATACTGCGAGATGTTAGTTTTAGAATAATATAGTATAAAATTTCTTGAGGGATCTTTTAATCAACAATTTATTCCATTTCATATTCCGCGTATAATACCCGTAAATAATTCATTTAAAAGCATTAAGTGGTAAAGGTGTTTTTATTTTAAATATTGAAATTAGCGCCATCTATTGAGTTCGTATTGCGTTTCGTTTAGCCTTAATGACTAAATTACCTGTTGACAAACTGGTTGATTGTAGTTTAACGCGATAATGTATTTGAAGAACAACAAATTTGAAAAAAATAAAAACTCCCTTTTACATCTTTAGAAACAAACTGTTTTAATTATAATTCCTCCACTCCGAAAACATATAATAGATTTATCCAAAACCTTTTACTCCAAATTATAATCGAACTCGAATCCCTCCATATCCAACCTCGGCTTCTGGACCCACAGCACCGACCCCCTCAGTCTCCGCCCAAATTCCATCTTATACCATCCATTACCTTAGTGATCGGGCTTAAAAATAAGATTGCCATCAGCTAGTGCCGCTAGCACATAAAACACTGTTGACAATTATTTGAAATAAAAATAAATAAAGTAGGAACAGGCAGCTCGTTCACTGGGTAGAGAAGATTATCTCCACATTTATGCACCTCTAACCACAGTTGATACAGGAAGAGGGAGAAATGTTCCCTGGCACTATACACAATTTTTTGACAATACGATGTATATTATTTTTAATTTGAAAATATGAATTATACTCTGGAACTACTTTACGTATATAAAATTAATGTAATAAAATTCTTGTTTTGTTACAAGTTAAAAAAAAAAGTTATAGTATTACAATAATAATAAACTGTTTTTTTTAAGTATAAATATTATTAAAATTCAATCGAAGATCAAAGTTATGTATCGGAAATAAATCGAAAGTGAAGCTATGCTATGTTACTTAATTTTATTTATTTGCTACCGATTTAGATACAACCGTGTCATTCTCTAGCGTTCTTTAAACTAAGATTGTTTTAATAATCCCCACGGATGTGTTGACACCGGTAGCAAATAAATAAAATTATGTAACAAATGTACATAGTGGATAAAACTGTTTAAAACAACATGCAATGAACAAGGTTAAGAAAGCGGCGCTTAGATAATTTGTATAATATGTAGAGCGGATGAACGGATACAACGCGAAAGATATGTCAGTTGGGGACGCTCGAGGAAGACATGATATAACCAAGTGAATAAGAGACAGAATAACAGAAGCGCAGAATAAGGTAAGGAGCGTGTGCCAATACATCGTAGTGCGGCGGTCTACCCTCTCAGCACGATGGTTAGTTTAATAGTTTTTAAACAAATCCTTAAGAAGCTTTTTGATAATAACAAGAAGCTTTCATTTTCTAGTTGAAGAAGAAATACGAGAAGAAAACTTTACTTGAACTTATCTTCCGGCATTCGATTGTTTGTTGTTTTCCCAAATCACGGGCCATCAAATTGGCTACGATCACGCAGGCTTCTAAGAAATGTAGGAAATGTGACTGCTTGAACCATTCATTTTGTGCACGTTCTCATGTGGCTATTTGAGTTATATTATGCGGTTACTTGCAGTGGCTACTGGGGACTCATTTTGGAAATAGAGCTTTAGAATTTTAAAAAGGTAACATTTTTGCTACTGTTTTCTTCTGTAGGAATTACGCCATTTCGTTTGGAGATTTGGACGAATACAAATAATCCTAAAACCACCGTAGGAACCATTTACTTGCTCTATAAATAAGTTCTGCAGCTAGAAAACTGTTACCCTCGAGTCTTCTAGATATATGAAGCAATACAGGCAGTTTGCAAACGTTGTCACCACCCCCATTACATTATTTCTCCTGTAACTACATATTCTGACTTCCATTATTTATGTTCATTATTACGTCATTGCTTTTGAAATAATTTATTTTTTTAATGATTTAGTATTATTGATGCCAGATGTTTCCTAAAGAGAGTGTTTCATGAAATTAAAATGATTTTTTTTGTAAATTTTTTCCACTTGTTTATTTTCGACCGGACCGGTTTCACCCTATCACGGGCATCGTCAGACTGGTACAATGAATACTAAATCTATGGTATACTCGTATATAGCATTGATGCCGGGAGGAAGTTCTCCTGTTTTCTAATATTATTTTTATTTATGAGTTGAAATTTGTTTTATTGCTGACGGCTCTATTTACTTTTATGTTTTTAATATCTACTTTCCTGTTGGTTTCCTGGAATTATATGAAATTATTTAGAAATAACCGATTATGAATACCTACTTTAAATAGCTTCTCCGTCAGGAACATTCAAATCTTAACAAATTTCACATAATTTTGACACAAAGTTTTGTTTTTGATATGTTTAACTTGTAGCCAAGCACTAGAAACAAGAATAAATCACAATTATACGCTAGCAACATTATACTGTTGGAAACACTCGATAGATCAGCTGTGATCTGACAAGCTGACTATTTGATGTTTTATTCGATCTCGTTCTGGAAGACACAGCTCGCTCCTTGCTTAAAGTTATAATTTTTTTAGATTGTTGCAGTGTAAAGGTTGTGTACTCGTACAGTGAAAGGACAGTGAAAAGGATTTAAAATATTATTTTTTGATTTCATTAACACTCAATAGTGTGACAACTACATTGATGACGATAATTGAGATATAACTAATTTTAACAGTACACTTAACCAAAATGCTTTAGGAGGGCAAGAATGTGTTACATAATTAAAACATAATGATAAAACAAAGTAGGTTTATGCATATCTCCCTAAAACATTTCGAACTGTGAGATTGAGCCTTATGAAAATAACACAGCAGCTGTTCTTGTTTGAAAGATGAAGGTCAACCTCAATTGTTTTCACCTTGCAACGTTATTTCAATGATGAATTATGAACCTCTGATATTTTCATTTGACTATCTAAGACGCAGACGTTGGAAGAAGCGTTGACTATTTTTCATTTGTAAAAAATGTATTTAAATATGATAATTTTTTCTGAAAACACAGTGAGTTGATTTGTTTCAGATTTCACTGCATGCGAGAATTATCCAATCAAATGGGAAAGCCGAGTAGTAAAGCGAGTAATCTATAATTTTGTTTTTACACCAAATAGCAAACGATCACGAACATTACCGAGAAGCACACATTTAGATAAACGCGACAATGTCCGTTCGTTTTCAAGTCGCAGTCAGGAGCCCTTCAGTTCCATTATGCAGCGAGTTGTATGAAATAAAACGGTCAATTTGCCAGGCGCCCAGCGAGGAGCGGCGGTCGCGGGCGGTTCTTGCGGTAATTAGCATCGGCAATGAGTCGCGACCGAGCGGAATAATTTATTTTCCCTGTGTGATAGCTGTATTTAGTGTCTAACCCTGCCGACTCTGCTGCCCTGGTGCTCCGGGCACTAATAACTATAACTACTGTTACTTGAACGATATACACGATAATGTTAAAACCAGATTAATCTTCGTCAACAATGTTTTGTTAAACGTCATAATTTGACTTTTACAATTACTTTTTAGATTAACACCAAACAAGAGGATCTTTGGTAATCTATGATGAGGTTATTTTGAAGAGAGAAATGAGTGAAATTATCTAACGGCCGTTCTTCCCAGCCCTACTGAGCAACGGCTGAGCCGAAATTTTTACTCAACACTGTTCAAATGCACAAATACGCTCTTCCAAACGAAATTATCGATCAAATTTACGATCAATTTAGGATATTGATTTTTGTGGATTAAAGTTTTTCTCAGAAGAAAAATAGTTATAAAAAGTGTCAACAGGGTGAACAAGCGTCTCTGAAACGTCAATTCAATTATTGAATGACAATGAATACAAATGAATTGTATGGATGTAAAATATAGGAAACGAACATTGTGCTTCACCGCAATTTTAGAAGTCACGTTAACACTTTATTTTCAACATATTTTTAATACACGCGTTTGTGTAGTATAAAATGTTAGTTTTCGTTTTATTTTTTAAAACAGTGATATGTATTCATAATGAACACAAAATTAACTCATCTATCCTAATATTACATTGAAAGTTTTTACTTTGATGTCACTCTATTTTATCAAAAGTGGGCGGCTTTTTTATGTGAATCCGCACAAGAGTCCCAACTGCTCCCAACCGTCTGGAGACAGTGAAACTATGGAAACCCCAATTAGGGAATGTCGTGAGGATGATGGTAGTGATGAGGGGAAGGAGAAGAGGAAGAGGAAGGTGGGTAAATAACTGACTATTCAGATCTGGTCACCATACACAGCTAAAAGCCACTTCAAGCAACGTTTCAATTTTGAATGGTGGTCTTTCACAAGTGCGATACTGAGTATCTTCCACTCTGGAACGTGCGCAAATATACCATATATTATTTTTAATTAATTAATTGTGAAACAACACAAATTAATAACATTAAATTTCCCTGCGCACGCCGGGATTTGAACCCGCGACCTCCGGAGTCGTAGTCGATAGCCTTACTCCTCGACCATGGAGGCCGTCGACTACTATTCTATCGTGTATGAAAGTGGGCGGAAAGTATTTTATAGTGGGCAGGCACCTCCATAGACAAATTAGGATGACCAATACTTGGAAACAGGCAAAGAGAGCTAATGCTTAACAAAACACTGATCGGTGACTCAGATTGACCATTAGAAAAGTTGGAAAGAACGGCCGCAAATGCTAGATGCTTAACTCAGTTGAATCTGCTATCCTGATGTATATTTGGGAAATAATAAGATTGTTACTGAACGCTAACAACATTTGAACATACACGACAATACAAACTAGATAAAAATGAGCCCACAATTTACATAAGACGCATCTTTAAAAAAAAAGTCGGAAAATGCCTATTCGAAACTATTTAATTTACATCCCGCAGAAGAATCTTTAACGAGGCTGTACCTCAAGCCATTTTGATGAGAATAAGAAGTGAACTCGTGCGAAGTGTCTTTTACATAACGCTCTATCTGCTACCTTGATATTTGTTATCGAAACTATGGTATATTAAAAAAAAAAATTATTATTAATTAAGTTACATGAAATACATAAATATTTCACTCTCTTAACTTAAATATATACATATTATATTATTTAAATAAAAAATATTTTGTTTTAAGCCACTTTATTTTTATACATATTTATGCATTCGACCGGTTTCGGTTGGACTCAACTTTCTTCAGGAATGTACACATATAAACTAAAATTAAAATACAGAGATATCATAATGGAGACAGAGAAAGTGAGGAAAAGAGACACGATAGGGTAGAACAGTTCAGAGCATCACAAAGGTAGTGCGGTAGATAGAGAGGTAGGGGGAGGGGAGGGGAAGAAAGGTAACATCCTTAAAATCGGACTTTGGGTTAAATCTAATTGTTATATTATATTAATTAACTGCATACATACATATTATTCTTAACCTATTTTAATAAGTATATAATACATAATATTACTTAATATTAAATAATATTATTTATATACATTACATATTATTCCTATTACACATTGTTATTTTGCTAATTTATTTTGAGATCAGACAGTTTTTTTTAAATGTTCTTATTCGATTCTCCGTTTTCATGCTATCTGGAAAGACATTGTATATTTGTACACCCTCATGGCCTATGTTTCTTTTACCACATTCGGTCTCTACTATATTCGTGTACAAGTTTATTTCTTGGTATAAATGGACCTAGATAAAAGTTTGTAAAAGGAAGCAAAAGTGAAAAACGATCGAAAAAATGTATCTATTGCCCAAATTTAAATTAAGGTTTTCATGAAAAGGGCAGTTGCGTATTTGGAGCACCGCACAAAATTGTTAAAAATAATATTAAAATCTCCTTAAATACATAATGTTGCGATCGTATGTCCAAGTGTATGAAAGGGACAATCGAATATGAAAGAGACAGCATAACTTATATAAGTATATAAACGTATGACAGGTTATCTCGTCCTTCTTCATACCTCATCTTCATATTGGTTACATTGCACAGTTATAATTATACACACCGACCAACTACGAGATTTCTTTATCAGTACACAAGCCCCGATATTATTGAGACTGGACGCCATAGTAACATTGTCGTAATCATCAAAATTGTTATCACACATAATAATATGTAGGTAATTGAATTATATTATAATTAATGAGATGCTCCCAATATTTGGAATAATAAGTTGTAATCCCAGGAAGTACCAAGAATCAAAGGGCAATTATTTCACAATGAGGTTGATGACGATGGCGCTGGTTTTGAATTGTGGCGATCGCGGTGCGTGGTGGCGGCGGGTGGACAGTACATTCTACCTACTGTACCATGTACAGTACTGCTAGCCGAACATTATGGGCTAGCTGGCTGTGGTGAGGTTATCATTGTTGTTGGAATATTGCTTTGCTTTGTATAGTCGCTTGTTGCTATGGTCCAGCCGCTGAGGGCTCCGTTATGGCCTTTTGTTCTGTTACGTGCGTCGTTTAGAAATCTAATCTCAGCAGATCCTGAATTATATGCAAATAACATTCTCAGCATCACCCCGGTGGAAGATTAACACACAAAATAGAAATTACCCTATATGGGATTTCACATATTTTGTTATAAAAATTCAAATTACAATAGTCACACAGGTGCATAACACATCACAGAATAGATAGCCTTCAAAAATATTTTTAATTATTAATTATTTTTATTGAGATTTAAAAACCTCATTGTAGTATTTAATCATTGAAGAAAATAATATTAACATAACCTAAATGAAAGATGAAACCGGACAAAAGGACAGAAACTAACAAGATTTCAGTCGCTTCGGTAGGTGGGGAAATACCTGGTTATTCAGATCTGGTCACCAAACACGGCTAAAAGCTATTACAACATGCTGGCCTTTCACCAGGGCGATACTGAGAGTATCTTCCACTCAGGAACGTGCGCAAATATAATATATATTATTTTTAAATTAATTAATTGTGAAACAGCACAAATTAAATAAATAAAATTTACTTGCGCACGCCGGGATTTGAACCCGCCACCTTCGGATTCGTAGTCGAGAGCCTTACCCCTCGACCATGGAGGCCGTCAAGGTGTTAGCTTCATAAATAAAACATTTGTATTTAACCACTGTTAGCACAATAAACGTAGTTGGCTTGCCTTTTGTTAAACTTCCTTTGTATATATATTAGTATTAAAAGCTGTTTGTTTCTGTTAAAATCTATGTTTTTAAATCAATGTAAGTTTGTTTGTTTGTCATGTCATGCCAAAATTACTAGACCGGTTTCGCAGAAAATGGCACACTTTGTTCTTATTAGTGCCGGGAAGTTTTAGAGAGTAGTTTTTTTTTTAATTAATTTATTAAGTCAAAGAAATACATAAATTATTTCACTTTTTAACCTAAGTACATATATAATTATTTCACTTTTTAACCTAAGTACATATATAATTATTTCACTTTTTTAACCTAAGTACATATATAATTATTTCACTTTTTTAACCTAAGTACATATATATTTATTTCACTTTTTAACCTAAGTACATATATAATTATTCCTTTTTTAACCTAAGTACATATATAATTATTTCACTTTTTAACCTAAGTACATATATAATTATTTCACTTTTAAACCAAGTACATATATAATTATTTCACTTTTTTAACCTAAGTACATATAATTATTTCCTTTTTAACCTAATACATACATATTATTCTTAACTCATTTTAACACTTACATTATACATCATATCACTCAACATCGCATTACATCAATTATATACCCCACATATCATTCTCATATTACATATCTCCATTACACACTGTTACTCTGCTCACCCATTTTGATATTGAATAGTTTGCATATTCAAAAGAAGAATGTTTGTTTGGGTAGAATATTTTCAAAATGGAAAACCGAGTAGGTACCTACGTAAGAACTTCATGATTTATATATATATTTTGAAAAAAAAAAAAACGTTTGGAATTTGGAGATAGTTACTTTCGCTGAAAAATTCCGAGCAAGGCCGGGTACACAGCAGCTAGTAAATAATAAAAGCAATAAAGTTCTAAAAGAGTGAAACGCGAGTACTTATACAGGTACTTGCATTAGAAAAATGAAAGGTAAGGTCAACGTGAAAGGTTGAATCTATTTAAGATTTAAATTACTCAATAGTGAATGACGTCATTCACTAGTGCAGGACGATGCCAAGTACGGAACAAGCAATTTAGACGACAACATTTAATCGGCGAGTATCCACGGTCATTATTCATTTACCTGCCCTTTTCAAGACCATTGATCGTTTCCGATACTAACTGAATGGCATTTCAGCGAGGTGAAACTGCTTATTTATAGATATCGATTCCCCACTAACGTTGTTAAGTGACTTAATTCTCCAACAGCATGTTATGTATGTCATAAACCTCGCCCTTAAGTATCAGGTATAAATATAAAAATAGATTTTAATCCACGGGGTTAATGTTTTGAGTGACATTAAAATATGATTTATCGAGTTACACGGGGTGTACCGGGACGTACTCGACGGACTTTCGCGGGCGATTCCAGAGCTTTTTTGGAGTACAGATGCATTTTGGTTTCCTGTATCCACTGATGTCGGAATGAATGCAAAGGTCACGAGACACTCGTTTTAGTACCAGCCTAGTTCACTGCCGTCCGCATTTCTTTCGCGTGATTTAGACTGCGGTAAGCAAATTATGAAATATTTACAAAAGGTTTAAACTAAATACTGTAATAAAATATTCGGGTTTTGTAAACAAATTTTATCTTTTTAATTATTTGCTATTTTATTTAAATTGGCAGCAGGCCTAATTCGCCACTCGCCCCCCATTATTGTAGTTTCTTCCCCTTCCGTGTTAGGGCATCTATATGTGTTATCTGCTCTTTGTCATTTTTTATCAATTAAAAACAAAATTTCCCATATCATTCGACCTTAAGGGACAGTGCATATCGCGTGGTACAAGCGTACTGGCATAAGGTTCTTGTCAGTGGCGACATGAATTTTTGTTGTTGTTTAAAAAAAAACGTTAGAAACGTTAGAAACGTTAGAAGTTTTTTATGGCTTTCACACATTAAGGGCGATATTGGCTATGTTTAATCAGTTAGATTTAAATAGTACAGATTTGTCTTAAAGTTTGTTACTTTTAAAAGGAATATAATATTTGGGCAAATAAAATTGAAGCAAATAAGTTCCAGCGTAAATTTACTTGTTTTTAATTCCAATGACTTGAATTTTAATGGCATTTTTATAAATATATTTTGATAATAAAATGATAATTTGAATGGTGTTGAGACTTAGAGGGAATACTGGTAGGGAGTTCAATTTTAAGTTTTACCAATTAATGCATAAAGTTAGGAAATCGGTCATTGATAGGACACTCAAAGAAATGATGGTCCAGAGTATCCTCTGACCCGCAATCACAGTAAGGCGAGCTCACTATGTGGAATCTGGCGAGATGACTAAGACAAGAAGTGTGACCCAGTCTCATTCGAGCTATGGAGGAATTTTTTTTTTTAATGCTAAGTTTATTTATAAAACCAGGGAGTGATAGGAATAAAAGGTTATATTAATGTACTGATGACCTTTTGTTAGAGAAGATATTTTCAATACAGAGGACCATTGGAGTTTGTATTTCCTTTTTAGAATTAGCTTAATTTTTTACCCCAAATAAGCTCGGCGATCGCTGGTTATAATAGACTGTTGGGTACATTTCGATTCACCTCGTTCGTGTAGGTGTATCTATGATTGGACATCAACATTTCATACGTGTAAATTTAATTCCTTCAAATAGTCTTTTGTCACTATAGGTATAGGTACCACACATCTAAGAAAATAAGTTTCAGTGGTTTGATTTGTATATGGAGATAGAGTTATCACAACATTTCCCAATTGAGGATGCCATAGTCTCACTGGCTCCAGACGGTTGGGAGCAGTTGGGACTCTTGTGGGATATTCATATAAAAAAACGAAAGAGGAAAGAAAACTTATTGGCGTGACAAAATTATTTAGAAAATACAATTCATGCACTTATAATATTCCTTCAAAAGATTGGTATTCGCTTTATGACGTCATTATTAATAAATGAATTAAAAGTTACTTTGTATTCACCACTTTATTAATGTAAACATATCAACATGTTTCGAAAGCGATGCTTTTCTCAACAGGAATATATAGAATACTAAAAAATAATAATGTCAAATAGAGATAATGATAGACTTAGAACACAAAAATGTTATAATAGATAAATTATAAACATAAAAAAAATGATTAAAGCAGTTAAGTATTTATATTTGACAACGAAACAATGATATTCCTCAAGAAAACTCTTTGAAACTTACTGTTACTACAAATATAAAAGCAAACTACGTTAAAGGAAGACCTTTCACATGCCTACCCACCTAATATTTTGCACATACGATCACAGTTAAATTTCATAAGGGAAACATTACCTCTTTCTTTACTAATTAAATCTCTCTGGAAAACAGTTTTATACTTTCAATGTAGAGCAAATAAAAAAAATTCAACTTTCACTGATTCATTTCATTTTCCGGAACATATATCCCATTTTAACCAATTTCGCTCTAATTATATATTGACCTGAGGCCAATGATACGATCGTCGATTAAAATTGATTAACGCTGCAATCAAGAATTAAGTAAATGATTCCAGTTACGAATCTGTCCAAATATTAACACCGTGAATTATATAAATGTTGGTCATCATTCAACGTGAACGAGCAGTCCATTTGGCAGCTAATTTGTTAGACCCACATAGAGTTTGACAAGCGGCCGGGCATTGTTTCAGCAATCGGATTGGGCGGGCGGCGCCGTTCCATTATGCCGTCCGCGGTTTTCTGCCGCACTGTTTATGAGATCAATATTTCTGCAGCAACATGAAATAATTGCTGGTTGCATTTTCCATTTCCCTGGGCGGGCAGACCCGCGGCGGCCGCGGCTGGGGCCGCCCTGCCTCCGCGCTACCTCCGCGCCCGCCGCGGCTGGGTTCTCCCCACTCTGCCCGCCGCGGCTAGCTTCACTCTACTAGTACTGGGGGTAATGACAATTCGAAAAAACGCCAACGCCGTTACCGTTGGCGTTTATCAACCTAGTTTATCTATTCATTATGATCTAAAGCACATCATTGTGAGTTCTAATGTTGAATATAATGATATAAATTAATACATTACAACATTGATTATAACACTAAAGAAAATAGTAAATAACGATTCGAATAATATTAGAGAATTCCAACGATAGTGAGTTCCAGCTGTTGAGACGTGAGGTGTTAAGGCTGTTATAATGGCAACAGCCAACTATCCAATAAACCAACGAACCAACAGCTATAACTAAATTTTACTTACCATCGAAAGAATCGCTTGATGCAAGGCGCTACGTATCGGCCGTATCGGATAGAATAATTCACAAAGACGTCTAGTCAGAAGGTACATAACCAAAAAACCATTCGAAATATTTCGTTCACGAAGTGAAAAATTCTTTTTATTTATTAATACATAGTTTGATTACATTGCGATGCATTGAATAATATTCATGTGTAGTTACTGATAATATCAATTATTGTGTTCAACTGTTAACGCAAACTTTCGCGAAAAGAGTTGGGCGTTGACGCCATCTTGCTGTTATTTCCAACTCGTTCTGATACATTACTGCTCGCTACCCCGCCCGGCGCGGCTAGCTTTTCCACAATCCGCCTGCAGCGGGGTACGGGTGGCGGTAGTCCTGCCCGCTAGCTAATTCTATCGGAAACCAGAAGCGGAACTGATAGACAATCAGCTACTGGATAAATAATAATGCCTTGGATTTATTGTTTTCGAATCGGATCATAAAATTAAATGCAATGGAACAGGGCTTGCAATGGATAACAAAGGCTTCCAGCGTTATATTTCACAGGCAACAAGTTTCCAATGAAACGAATTATATGAAAATTTATAGGTAAGTTTTCTTAAATTTGATTAGGGTATCTTTTAAAAATATTTGCCAGTATTTAAAAAAAAGTTTGATAAACACGAGTCAGCGATTTTTACTGTCTTAACAAAAACATTGGAATAATTTTGGTTTCATTTACACAATGCAGCAAAACTTTCGTTTCTAAGCCGCTGGAACTTTCAAACAGTAACCTCTGGCATAGTTAAATTTGCATAGCTTTTTTATCTCGAATTTTCGTGTCGGAACGTCAATACCATCGTGAGATATGGAGCTTTGAAATATCTATGTAACTGAATAAAATTAAGATAGAACGTCTAATTGCCTTTTCCAAATTATTCAATAGATTATTTTTCAATAACTTAATTTTTTTAAATTGTATTTTTTTAATTAATTTTAATTTTTAAATAGTTACTACTAGTATCGAATAGTACAAAATTAAAACAGACGATGCGATACGATACGATATGAATGCACCACCCCAGCCAGGAGCGCTGCTGTCCCGGTGCCACCCGTACACCAGGGGGCACCGTTTTGTTAGGACTCGGAACATGTGCTCTGTGGTTGGGAAGGAGGTTGGACTTTAATCGACCAGTATACATGGCAACCTAATAAGTCAATATTAGATTTTAGGATGGGGAGGAATAAAGGAATTGATCGAACGCTGGTTTTAAGTTCTTGTTTCTTGCTTCTTCTTCCCGCTTGTTTTTGCTTACAGATTGTCACTTCTGTCGTTTTCTTGCCATTTTCTCGTTTTGACTCTTATCTTTCTTGACTATTTCAGAGTAAATGTAAAACAGAAACGTACAAAAATAGCGATTCAAATAAAAAATATTTTATTATTTATGTGCCGTCTTCCCAGTCAAAATTCTTCGCTCATTGATTCAGTGAAGAAACGTCCCACGGGACAAGTAGTTAAATCTTACTAGAAGTGTTTTTATGAACCGAAGCAGCTGTGCTCTACGACCCACGATTAGTGAGGCCTATAAAGCCACCAAGGAACTGTACTTAGGAAGTTTGACAAGTGTCGGTGGTTTGTGCCGCTACTTATGTTATGGCGCGTTCTTATTTTTATTTTTATTTTTAGTACAGTTGTTTGTTTTTACCAGCAATTTTAGATGTCGATGCGATGTTTTATGCCGCCCTTGAGGGAATAAAACTGTTTTCCGGCAATTATTCGTTATTGAGGAAAATCCGCATTCGTTTTTTTTTTGCACAGATTTAGGTTAGATAACTCTGACTCGTTCGATAAGAATCATTGTAATTTTCTATCTATGCGCCAGGTAGTGGCGTGCGTTGCTCCACGACCGTAGGAAAGCTGTGTGTAGTTTTTAAAATGAATGCAGGATTATTTAATTTGCGTTGATCTTTTAAAAATGGCAATTTTTTATACGACGTTTGTAATAAGCTTTGAATATTGTCTTTGCAATTTGATTAAGTCCTGGCGGTAATGTTTTTCTCTGTAAAATCATGGTGTGATTTTTAAAATGAAGTCAAAATTAAAATCTGGTCGCTGTAAGCCATTAACCAGTTAAACAAAAGAAGATTTATAATATCATATGCATAGATACTTTGAATCGCAAAATAAATAACAAATATGAGTACAGTTTCTACACTAGAACAGCTAAATTTCTATAGGATCTGTTCGGAGAATTATGACAGAAAATAAAAATCAAATGAACAATTATAGAAACGTCAAGCCTGAAAAGGGTAAATAATAATAACTTATTGATCCAATCAGTACATCACTACACAAACAATAATCTTTTTCGATTTACATGTACATAACAGTAACAAACACCAAGAACGGATTATAATTTTTTTAATATTTAAAAAATAAACAATTATTTTTTTAGGCGATTTTCTCTACACTGCCTTGTTGTAGTTATCAAAAGTTTGAACTGTTTAAAAGAACATTCGTGAAAACGTGAAACCTCCAACATTCAATCAATACTACGGCGTGCCCGGAAAAAGGTCATTAATTAAGTTAACAAATCGATTTTACAATCCTCACCCTGTACTCACAACGCAATTTGGGCGGCGTTCTTGTAAACAAGATATATAAGTAATTATAGTCGGGCTTTTTTGCCACGAGTTCTTACAATCAATTAACAGCGAGCTTTGCGGAGCTTTGGCAGTAAGGCCCATTAATCCACTCGACGCTTTCTTGCTCGGGGAACAAAAACTAGGGAATATTTGGCACCGGACTCGGCCGCGGTAGAACTGTGCTTAAAGCTTGAATTGTTCATACGTATCTTCGTGTGCAAGTGAAGCAGTATAAGGAATGGGGCGCGTAATTATCATTTAGTTATGTGTCTAAAATAGTATTTTGTGTTCAACGTTGGGGTTTTATGGGTATAAAAACCGTTGTGCTTTTTTATAACTTGTAGAAAACAGTAAAAATATTACAGAACCAAATGTAAAGAAAGTTTTTTTTTCAAACTATCACATTTTGAATATACGACAGTGTAAGGGTCGTAGAGGCTTTTTATATTGTCAGTTTCTTCTCTATGGATTGATTGAAACTATTGTCATTATCATTGGTTAATTTTGTAAAAAAAATAGGGATGGTGCAGTACCTACCTACTAACATGTAAAATAGTTCACGAATGATTAATTATTTTAATAATTACGTAGAATCGAACTACGCACTTGAAAATTTAATTTGTCATGGAATTGGTGGTATTTTACTGATTGCTTTCGTAATTAACTTATTTTGTTATTCCCTTGTTTGTATGTTTCCCTTAAGAGGAAAGGCTGCGCGCTTTGTTTCCGCGCAGCCTTTCCTCTTAACGAAATAAATAGTAGTGTATAAATAAATAACCATTTATGCGTAATTATTCAGCATGCGAGAAATTCTCTTTATTTCTTATTTTTTAATATATTCCTTGATTTTTCAAATGTTACGTAAATATTGCAATAAGGTTCCGCTAAACTAATAGATATCAGTTTGCCAATGCGTCCTTAATTATAGTCTACATTTTTGAATTTAAAGTAGGTACACAATATATACGACATAATTATTAATAAAAAAAAATAATAGTTATAAAAAATAAACTATTAGAAAAAGTGTTAAGAGTCAATGAAATATAATTAATAATCATTTTTTTTAAATAGCCATCTCTTGAATTTATCCTCATATTAAAAATAATTTCATTTTTAATACAAACATAAATTTGTTATTCAATGTTTTATCATAATTTTTCGATTAATTATTACATACTGAAATCAATTTTTGTTTATGTTTATAATTTGTCTATTCTTACATTATTCTGTTCTATATTTATCATTTGTCGATACTTGACATTAACCTTTTTAGTATTTTTTATATTCCTGATAAGGAAAGCTTAGCTTTCGAAACAAGTTGACATGTATGTGTTAATAAAGTGGCGAATACAAAGTAATTTTTAATTCATTTATAAATATAATTAAAAAAATGTACAAAAAATTGAGAGAAAATACAAAATAAAGGGTAGAAAAATACAGTGAAAATCAGAGTAAAAGGGAAAAAAGGAAAAGATTAGTTAAAATAACCCTTTTCACATAGACATTTCTTTCTGAAAAAGTTCTTAAATTCTTAATAAGTTGTAAATTTTTGGGACATAATGTAAGGTTCTTTGACCGAATTTTTTTAGGTATCTGGGAATTACGAGTCCATCGTTTGCAGTTAGTCTTGCGATATGAGCACGTACCAATATTTTGTAATATTCAGATTGAGATGTGTTCTGACACGAACAGATAATAAATTTACTATTAATTGAAACAAATTAAGATATTTTTAACCCGTTCTGCTCATTATAGCTCTAAGCCGTCTACAAAACCTTTACATGTGTTATTTGTTACATATATATAGCAAAACATAAAAAATAAAATGATTTGATGTAGTAGATAAAATTTCTCCTTTAATTAACTTCTTATGCTATGGTACTAAACTCTACAACAAAATCCCACTCTAATTAAAAAATCACAACAACAATAATAAATTTAATATAATTTAATTTCTAATTTTGTAAATGAAATGCTCATCACGGGAAATCACAGTGAGGATATCATTATTTGTTATAAAAAAGGAAGGTAATAATTATTTACATTATTATTATTAATAATTATTATCCTACCCCCTAAAGCTCCCATCTATAGATCGGAAGTGTTGGAAAAAATAAAACACAAGAAATTTGAAAATATTAAAAAAATAATCCCAACAATTAAGGATTTCATGTGATACGGCAGATCAAATTTCATATAAAAAACACATTCCCTCTTTCAAAGCTCTCAACTCTGAATTATCACACCATCGACAAGAAAATTTCGGACTTAACAGCTCCATTCTGGAGTAAGGTCGGAGCCTGAGAGATAAACCCAGTGGGTTTGCGTGAAGTGTGGATTCGGCGCACAGATTTACGGCCTTGTTTGAAGAAAGACCAGGGAATGGTCCAGATTAACTGACTTGATTTATGGATGCGCATTTTTATGCTTACATACAAATTAACATATTGGTTGTAAATCATATTGCGTTAAAATGCGGACATTTGTAGTATCGAGACCTTTTTGAGGACCAGATTAATAAAATATTTTGTACTTTCACAGCGCTAGATATACCAGATAGTGATTTTTATTTAACAATGACGACAGTTAAGTAGTCATTTTTATTCAACAATGACGACAGTTTGTAGTCATTATTGTTTTAAAATGACGACAGTTAAATAAACAATTTTATTTAATAATGACGAAAGATAAATATTATTTTTTATTTAACAATGACCACAGTAAAATAGTCAAATTTATTTAACAATGATCGGAGTTAAATAGTAATTATTATTTACCAATGACGACAGTTAAATAGTGATTTTTATTTAACAATGACGACAGTTAAGTAGTCATTTTTATTCAACAATAACGACAGTTAAATAGTGATTTTTATTTAACAATGACGACAGTTAAATAGTAATTTTTATTTAACAATGACGATAGTTAAATAGTGATTTTTATTTAACAATGACGACATTTAAAGAGTCATTTTTATTTAAAAATGACGACAGTTAAATAGTAATTTTCATTTAAAAATGGAAACAGATTTTTTTTTAACAATGACAACAGTTAAATAGTCATTTTTATTTAACAATGTTAAATAGTCATTTTTATTTAACAATGTTAAATAGTCATTTTTATTTAACAATGTTAAATAGTCATTTATATTATAAGTTCTATAAAGGTTTGCAGTTCCCATAAACCACATGAGAACTAGTCTTTTTCGACTATGCAATGACTTGCCGTCGTCTGTGTTTCATCTTTCCTACAACATAGGTCTCTTTCAAGACCAAAGTTCATTCCTCAAAATGACCCTCCAAGCGACATTCCAAAAGATCTGTGCAGTATATTCAAAAAGAAACGAATATGACAGACCAATAAAAAACGGGTTATATTTTGCTGAAATAATGACCCATTTATAAAGGGGTATTTTCAAATAGCTAAAATTCAGGTTTATTTACATTATACCTAAAGAACGAGCACCTAAATAAGGCGCCAAATGTCAATTTGTAATTTTCTAACGCGAGGTATACAACACATAATGTATCAAATATACTAAGTTCGGTAAACATGTGTTCGGCGTGTAGGCCTTAAAAAAAACTTAATTTTGGATTTGGGGTCAAAATACTCACATAAACCTAACAATATATTTTTTTTCATCGAAAAGTATAGTAAATATCTAGTACGGATTAAAAGTAATTTATTTATTTTTGTTTTACATTATGAAACATAGACCATTAAAGGAATTGATTTTTCGCGATTATAGAGGCACCTTTAACAATTATTTTGCGGATAACGGTGATTTAAAAAAAATAGCTTTACCCCGTCTACTTTGAAAATATAATGAAATATAAAATCTTTTTTTTTTATATTAAAATAAGCATTATGGTGGACATTAAAAACGGTGCATTAAAAACGACCAATTTACGTTGGAACACATTTCCGTAGATAATTTAAAATA
This sequence comes from Halesus radiatus, assembly GCA_022606495.2. Lineage (NCBI taxonomy): Eukaryota > Metazoa > Arthropoda > Insecta > Trichoptera > Limnephilidae > Halesus > Halesus radiatus. Next base: position 80,952 of record JAHDVE020003132.1, on the reverse strand, counting down.
TCGACTCGAAAAAAGGTTATTTTTTTTAAATGATTTGTTTTTGTATTTTTATTTATGTATTCATATTATTTATTTGCGGGTTTATCGTAAAAATACGATAAAACTGCAAATAATTTTCAAAGTTTTTTTTTTCATGGCATTATACTTCATAAATCAAAACAAAAATAAATAAAATACTTCTCATACGTACTAGATATTTACTAAACCTTTAATTAAAAATATATGTTATGTATGAAACAGGCAGAGCAGTCGTTCCACTTACTGACTCAACAAAATTCAGAGCAAAGCTTAAAACTCGTCTCTTCGGAATGACATATCCATGAATGGCACAGTTGTATATCCAATTTGCATAGCGAATCTATATAATTCAAATAAAAAAAAGAAATTTGTCATAGTGTAAGTCATTCTAAATAACTATAAATATTTGTAAATGTAAATAAATATCAACGAAAATTTCAGTTAAACCTCGAGTAGAATTTTTTTCATTTTTAAAATATGTTCTTCAATCCTAAATTCGTAAAAACAATAATATTAACATTTTAGATAAACATCAACTCTTCTGCCAACATCCTTCTAATAAATATAAAATCAATAAAAATAAAATAATAAATATAAAATCAATAACTGCAATATCGCGTAATGTGCAGTGTCATATGCACTCAAAACCATATGGGAAATAATTGAGGATGACATACCGATAAAAATGGCGGGATGGATTGGGGTAACCGTAGCTCAGTTGGTATAGAGCGAAGGTCCCGGATAGACCATGAGGTCGAATCCCAACTGTTACCGTTATTTTTTTTCTTCTTTTCTGTGCCTTTTCGGTTTCGTGTAATGATTTAGGAGTTGTTAATATTATATTCAATGATTAATTGTTCAAACTATAAAAGTTTTTAATTATCTGGTGTATCTAGTTTAAAATTCTAAGGCTGTCTAGCACACCGAGAGTGCAGAGCCTAGACTAGAGACTAGACGAAATAAAAACAATGGAGTTCCTCTCACAAGACTGCAGCAGCCTCCCTTTATGACATTTCAAAGGAACGGAATAAGACACAAAGTCTTTGAGAAGCAGCTGCCAAAATTAGAAACTGGCGACATTGCCTCCCACTCCATCCCCAGTCATGTTCGGGCAAGGCATAATGGAGTCGAGTTGTGTATTTTATATGAGGATATTATTTACATGGGGCTAAAAGCATGCTGTTACTTTACAAACAGTCAAAATAACTAATTAACTTAAAAAAATATTATTGTCAATTGTTATACAACAAACATTTAGCTATCAATTTATCTTTTGTTTTTAAATATAGAGAAACATTCCCTGGTTACGAATAACCTAACAATATTAAAAAAATATATCTTTCTACCATAATTATGATCGGAAGATATTGCTCGTGTATTGATGAAGGACATAATCAGTAGAGGAATTGAACACAAGACGTCTTGGGTAACTAGACGCATTTGAAAACTCAACCACCAACCGGTTCAAATCAATAAATAATATAATTTCCTCGTGGGCACGTACGAGTGAGACATTCAAAGTATGGAACTTGAATGAAAAATATTATGGCTTTAAAAAATATGTTCACATAGATCAAAAATGTGGCATCTGAATATAAAACTTTTATCATATGTATATATATTATTTTTTTTATATGAATACCGCACAAGAATCCCAACTGCTCCCAACCATCTGGAGCCAGTGAGACTATGGCTTTCCCAATTGGGGAATGTTGTGAGTCTGAAGGTATTGGGGAGGGGAAGGAGAAGGGGAAGAGGAAGGTGGGGAAATACCTGACTATTCAGTTCTGGTCACCAAACACGACTAAAAGCCATTTCAAGCAACGTTTCAATTCCGAATGGTGGTCTTTCACCAGGGCGATACTGAGAGTATCTTCCACTCTGAAACGTTCGCAAATACACTATATATTATTTTTAATGAATTAATTGTGAACCAAAACAATTTAATTAAATAAAATTTACTTGCGCACGCCGGGATTTGAACCCGCGACCTTCGGATTCGTAGTCGAGAGCCTTACCCCTCGACTATGGAGGCCGTCAATATATATATTTATTTATTTCATTATTTACGGTCAATGACCATTTACAAATATTTAAAAAAATGTGTAATATACCAGTATATATAGACAAACCATTATTCTAGGAACATAATAATTATAGTGCTTATATAGCAAAACACAAAGCAAGGATCATACAGATAGGAAGACAGACAAGGCGAAAAGAAAAAAAAAATATACTAAAAGTCCTTTACATATTTAATATACTAATATGTATCAATATATTGGTATTTAATTGACCCAGGGACATATTAAAGTAGTCAACTCCTTTACAGTACTCATTCAGTACACCAGGCATATAACTTATTCAGATCATGTAATACAAAGCAGTCATTGATGTTGTTAATTTACGTATAAATTTTAATGTCATCAGCAAACAATAATGCACATGCATAATAAAATATTTGAACTATGTCAATTATAAATAATATAAATAAGTTGGGCCCCAAGTGAGAACCTTGTGGTACCCCACTCATCAATTAAAATTTAGTAGGAATGTTTGAAGCAATTTTGACTTTCCAGAATCCATCAGTAAGGTATCTCTGAAATCAGTTGAGTGAGATTCCATGTATTCTTAATTTATTGAGTTTATGGATTAGTACTTTGATGCAGACTTTATAAAATGCCTCGCTAAAAGCTGAATATCAAAGACACTTGAACTTTACGACTAAAGTCAATCGTTATAAAATTTTAACAAATCATTAATTAATGAGAGTTGATTTTCCAGCTATAAATCCACATTTAAAAGGAGAAATGATTAACTTTATCTGTTTTACAATGTGGCCAAGCAAGCTTTCAAACATTTTCCAATTGCACATAAAGAGGCCTGTAATTAATGTTGCACATTCTCCTATGATACATACGGTCGACCCAGACTTTTTCCTTTACAGAAGCGCCCTGATTGCTCAATTTAGTGATATCGATGACAAATGCTTTTTCTAGTTGGAGATTCAATGTTAAAATGGATACGAAAGGTATGCTGCACTACAGTTGCCGACTAACCTTTGCAGAGCTCCCGAATACAGAAATCTTGTGCTGAATAGTAGCCATTTTACTCACAACTGACGCAAAATGGCTGCTTGGCGGCGCGAGCACTCTAGCAGTTGTTCGCGCAACTATGAGCGATCTAGCGATGGGATTCGAATTTTTCAGACCTCCTCTTTCAATTGCTATGCAGATCATTCAAATATAACGTATAATTCTGGAAATATAGCGGTACGAAATTGAGACCATCATTTCTGAAGCGATGCATTTTTCCAAGAGTAATTGATTTATTTGTAATATTAAGGTGTGATTAATAATTTAATCCCACATTTGCATGTGAGCCAATATCTAAAAATTGATAATGAGTTATCGGAATTCGATTACAAATTCTTTCTTTGTTAAAACTATCAACAAACGGAGTATAATTAGTTCGCCTACGCATTCATACAGCCACAAAGGTCTATTATTTCACTGGTGGAAATAATGGACCCCTTAGGCTTAGAAGACAATGCCCGTTTTATGTGTGAAGTTTTGGCTGGCAAAGATTCGTGTACTCTGCACTGGTGGGTGACCCGCGACTATCAAAACAGATAATGGGTTGCAAAACTTTCTTACTTATGGTAAAACGTGTATGCGAATGGGGAAGCATCGATAATTTTATTATATTCTTGGATTTCATGCCTTATTTACGTTATAATAATAAATTTAAAAAAACGGTTATTTTGATATTTGACACGGCAGGAAATTCAACCAGAAGCTTAGCCATTCTTGGTAAAAACTTATCACGCCTGTAATAATTTTTTTTAAATATCAATTAATTCACTATTTTTCATACTGCCTCCCCCGATTAAAAACATTGTGCACCCCACTGGTAGTACTAAATATATTTGTAAGGTATATTCAAATATATTACCATTTTTTAGATCGCTGTAACAGGCTGAAATGGGTTGAGTTAAAAAATATAATAAAAGTGAAAAATTTACGTATTCAAAAATAGATTTATTAAAGATGCTTCGGTTTTTGATAATGTATTAGAAGTTCACTATCACAGCAAATTTTTAGTCATGTGAAATTACTCACTTAAAGTAATGCTGATTAAAAAAGAAAAAAAAAGTTGTTATAAATTGCTAACATTTTTGATGAGTGTTTCGTTCCACCCGTGAAATAATTACTATGGGAGGATGCATACACCCACATAAATTCGAACAAAGCTGCAAAGCTTGCTCCACATATCGTGATTTGAATACAAACAGTTGAGAGTTTGACTCCGTCAGATGTTACTTAAAACAATGACTCTTCGATTCAGATGATGCAGTGAAGCAAGAAAATGTCGCAGACAGAAAATGTATGGGCAGATTAATGAAATGCATTCATGACTTGCACTATCGATATATACACTTCATGCGATATATGCTTACTGTGGAATGAAAGAAATGGGATATATTTATGTCAAAAACGTCATGCGATAATGATGTTATTTTTTAACAATTCCAGAGATTGTGAAAAGTGTTTGTAGCACCTCGTTAAAATTATGATCGAAATCAGATAGGAAACGCACACAATTTTGTATTATGTCCACTGAGAAGCGTTCTCGAGGGATTTGGATTACGAGTACAGTAGGCACTAGTTTAGCCAACCTCCGATAGGAGAGAACGCTAGCAGAAGAAATAAATTAAAACCTATTTAAACATTTTATTTTCATAAGAAGCAATCACTTTGTGGTTTGACATTGTATTAAGTAAATGAAACTCGTTGTAATAAATTACGAATATATTTTATTTTCACCAACCGGTTTCGCTTAACTCAAGCTTCATCAGGGTAAATATAATAACTAAATTCTAATACAGAGTTATCGGTTATATATAGGTTCAAAATACAATAGAATGAAATAGATATATTACAAAAGAGAGACAAAACAAAATATTAGAGGAAGACAATAATAGAAAAAACATTATGTAAGAGGGAGACATCCTTATATAAAAATATAAAAGTGTAATGGGAATATAATGTCATTAAAGCGGGTTATGAAAAAGGCGTTTAAAATTGAGTTCTAAAAAGAAAATAATATTATTGAGTAATATTGATAACGTTGAGTTACGTATCACTCATCTTTATGAGCATTCCAACAATGGTTTACATTCCCTGATACAACGCTTGCACAGTCTTGGTAACAGACATTTTAACGATATGGACGCATTTGACAAAAATTTAAGCTAGGCAAACTTCAAATGCCTTATGAACAATCATTTCGATACCTTAGTTCAATAGGGAAATAACTAAAAATTTCTGGGTTTTGAGTTAACGATGTAAAATGGTAAAGAAACTCTCCTTTCTCATATTTCAATAAAAAATAAGTCTAATTCGTCCTGATTATGTGGTCAGATAATTCTTTATGGAATTATAATGAAATCAGCACATTCTTAGTACAACGGAGAAACATATCAAATATTTTCGTTTGGAACTTAATAAATGTAGCCATTTACACCTCTGATATGATAGGTTAATAAATTACGTACATGTAGCATCTATTGTTGTTATAGGTGGACAAAATAACTTTACATCGGAGCGATGTCTTTATGAAAAATTTTCAAATCCATTTTTCTCAAAATGAGGTATTTTGAGTTACTTCCCTATTGAACTAAAGTATTGAATTTCTACCCAGTGTATACATTACTATAAAAAAATATTATTTTTATTGTTATTAATATAAACGTTAATTTGGTAGATATTGCCTAAACAACTAATTTCATTATTTTTATTTTCTGTTACGTGAATTTTGTTAATTTTTACGAATCCTTCATAACAAAAACAACCCCCTTTGAAACACTGAAAAGTTCTAAATTAATGATTCCCTTTAATTATGATGACTTATAATTGTATGATGCATTTTGTTTTTCTTGTTTATTTTTGTTTATTATTGTTTTTATATGAATACCACACAAGAGTCCCTACTGCTCCCAACCGTCTGGAGTTAGTGAGACTATGGCAACCGTAATTAGAGTATGTTATGAGGCTGAAGGTATAGGGGGGGGAGATGGGGGAGAGGAAGGTGAGGAAGTACCTGGCTACTCAGAGCTGATCATCAAACACGGCTAAAGCTATTTCAAGCAACGTTTCTATTCTGAATTATGGTATTTCACCAGGGCGATACTGAAAGTATCTACCACTCTGGAACGTGCCGCAAATATACTGTATATTATTTTTAATGAAAAAATTGTGAAATAACATAATTATTTATTATTTCTGTTTTTGAAACCGTCAATTCATGGTGGAATTCCATTTTAATAGATTTTTTTTTTTTTAATATTGTAATTTTTTTCCACTTATTTTACATCGGGGACTCACTCCTGGCATCGATGCTATATATACCACAAATTTAGTTTTAATATTCAAACAACTTAATCAATTAATTTTTCTGCTTATAATTTTTTCAAAGTATGACAAAAATTCCAGTGTAACGAATAACCTGACAATATTTGCAAGCCATCATTAAAACAGTTTTTTTTTTCATAATGGTGGACTTATGTAGCTAGAGGATGATTGAACCCGCGACACTTGGATGGGAGCCCCATGCATGTGTCCACACAACTACTAACAGGTAAATTTATTTTTAATACATATAATAACACGGCTTCGACTAACACACTTTTTCCGAATAATTCTTACCGTGGAACTACGAGAATCTATTATTTTATTGGGGTTTAACCGCTATTTTAAAGCACCATAGCCCATGATGGTAATAATAGAACCAGATGAAAAGGGTTATTATGAACTAGATATTATTGTGCTAGTCTGATGATGCCCATGATAGGGCGAAACCGGCATGGTCGAAAATAAATAAGTGGAAAAGGTTACAAAGGTTTTTTAATTAAAAAAAAACATTTTACAAATTATTTAAATAAAATACTTTATCACGCCGGTATTTGAATCCGCTTCCTCCGGTTTCGTAGCCGAGGATCGTAAACATTCAATCACGGTGGCCGTCAAATGATTTTATTACAATTTTTATTTCAATTTTATGCGATATATTACTTTTCCTCTTTAATCGCATTTTTTTTAATGTCACAATATTATGTAAAGCATTCTCAATTTAATTTTCTGGAAAACTATAAATCATATTTAATGATGGTATCTACTTTATGTTTGATGTTTCTCAAATTAAGTTATCAAACCACTTAAAATATTTCTGGATTCCAAATTAACAAGCCTTAAATAGCTTTCAAAGAAAACTAAGCACCTGAACGAGGACCGTAATTTTATTTATGGATGAGAAAGGTTCTTATTCTTGAAGAAGTGTGGTAAAAACTTGTTATGAATTAATTCACGGGTGTTTTATTATAATTTGGCGAAGTTCGTAATTATTTTCAGAGGAAAATCTTTATGATAAAATCAGATGTCAGCTTTCATGAATTTATTAATTGTTTTTGTATTTAATTCGTAGAATTACAATTATTTTTTTAAATTTAATAAATCCAATTTAACAATTTAATTGTTAAGTTCAGCAAGTATTTTAGTTTTTTTTATTTATTTTTATTATTGTGACAACTGTTTCAGCGAACAAGGCCATTTTCAAATTGTGGTTAGACTACATTTCTACGACCTTATATGATTTTATTTACTCCCACCCAATTATTATTTGTACCGTTTTAAAAATGATTTTCTTATCGGTAAAACCGATTTAATTAAAAAATAATTAAAAATTCTCTCTTCTGTGAAGTGCTGACATTTATAATGTGTCTTTCCCGTATTAAATGACAATATTTTATGAATTGATTTGTAATGATGTGAATGCTATTGACTTATTTAAATGTGTTATATTATTTGTGTCGTGTGAACATACCGAGTAGCGGGGAATAAATAATTTACCTTATTTTATTAATTAATATTATATTGGGATCATTCGATAATAAAAAATAAAAATAAAACATAATATTACACTAAGATTATTAAATTTGATTTATATAAAAAAATCATTAATTCGTGATTTTATCAATAAATAAATAAAATAAATGAAAATTATTATTTGTGGATATATCTAGTGAAGAAAAAAAAAACAGAGATAACTCTTAGAATAGCTCCATTGAAATACCAAGCCACATTCTAAGAATATAATCGAATTGAAATAAAACTAGATATGCACTGCTGGAATTAAAATATCATTTTAACCTTATTTGTCATACCGGTAAAATAGATTTCTTTGCTCTTAGGTCAATATTGAAATAATACTCATGGAAAGTTGGTTAAGGGAATTCGAAACATGCTTGTAATGCTACGCACTTGCACGCTACAATATTACTACTAATTTAAATATTTTAGGAGAAAACACTTAGCAGGGAACGCTTTTAAATATTGTGATGAATTGTTTGTTGGCAGATGCATATACGGAATATGGGATGAAATAAATTGTTATTGTAGGTTTAATGGTGAATTCCTTAAAGAAATAAAAAAACAGTATTTTATCGTAACACTACCACATATACACATAATGAATTAATGGGTGACCGGACAACACACATATGAATCAGCACACTATTTAAAAGTGACACGAAGTCATCAAAAGTACGAACACAAATATGAATCAGCACACTATTTAAAAGTGACACGAACTCACTAAAAGTACGAACACACACATGAATCAGCACACTATTTAAAAATTACACGAACACATTAAAAGTATGAACACACACATGAATCAGCACACTATTTAAAAGTGACATGAAGTCATTAAAATTATGAACACACACATGAATCAGCACACTATTTAAAAGTGACATGAAGTCATTAAAATTATGAACACACACATGAATCAGCACACTATTTAAAAGTGTCACGAATTCATTAAAAGTACAAAAAAAAAAACTGAAAACCTAACTTAACCCAACTCAACGAATTTTTTTGTTTATAAAAAATAATTAAAGTGTATCGATTAAAGGTTTATTCACATCTACCGGCACCGTGCCGTGCAGTATAGACACGTACAGTGCAGGCACGGCACAGAAGAGAGTATTCACGTTACACCGTTCGTGAATCTGTTCATAGATAATGTAAGAAACTAATTTTGACGTGCCTGCCACTTTACGCGGCTGCACTGTGCGGTGCTGATAGATGTGAATGGAACTTCATGCATGTGTTGAATTGTCATGGAACCGAAAGCATGAAAATTATAAATGAATTGCGAGCAGGAGGGCTATGCTGTCAGGGTAATGTCCGGGTCGTGACGAAGAGAGAAATGCGTCGAGAAACGGCCTGTCAGCAATAAATTGCACTGTTAGTGTTGTCACCAATCAGAAAAAAGTGTGACAAGCGTAAAAAATAATGTTTTAATAATCCGTGATGGTGATTGGCTACAGTACTATAAATAATTTAGGCTTGGTATTTCAATATTTTTTTCAGCTGGGCTCGAGTGATACAATCAAGTTGCTTTCTGGTAGAAATCTTAAATCAGGCAACAACTTGACGATCTAAATGTTAGTCAAGCTGTGCTTAAAAAGCAACTGAAATATCGGCCCTTAGTCCTTCCCTATGTGCGATAGAAAAACTCTTAAACTTCCCTAGAAAACTTGGAAGTTTTTTTAACTTAACACGTTATTTAACATTTAACAGGTAGGAAATATAAATAACACGTTATTTAACATATTACAGGTAGGAACTATAATCAATACGTTATTTAACATGTTATAGGCAGGAAAAATAACACGTTATTTAACATGTTATATGTAGGAAATATAAATAACACGTTATTTAACATATTACAGGTAGGAAAAAAAATCAGAGCGTTTCTTTAAATTCTAATTAAATTAGCAGTCTTGAGATTTTTGTTGTTTTCCAAATATGTCGTGTTTCAATAAATATTTTCAAACGATCGCTACGCCCCAAGCATAATTTATGTTACCGTGTTCCCTCTTTCTTTCGTATTAACATATCTCCTTTTTAAACAATGTTCAGTTTCCACTCGGAGGGTGTTGCCGAGTCTTAAAGGAATCCAATTCATAAAATTCTAACGAAACCACGCACTGCTTGCGCAGATGGCGATCAGATTGAACTTCCCGCCACCGGCTGCCTGTTTTGATTTATACAAAAAAAACCGCTAAACTAAATGTTTTATTCTATTATGAGAAGTTCAGGCACAAATATTAATATGTTTTCCGATTATAATATATATAAAAAACCTTAATTTGGAACAATATACAGTAAAACCATATCGGAAAAGAAGTAGAAGATCTAACTAAATTAATAAAAAATGACTTTATAATCACTACTTTATTAATATATACATACAGAATATTAAATTAATATTAACATTCCCGGGAGAAAAGCATCGCTTTCGAAACATGTTGACATGTGTATATTAATAAAGTGGTAATTAAAAGTCATTTTTAATTAATTTATTAATAATGACGCCACAAAGTGAATACCAATATTTTGAAGAAATTATAGAAGATTTTACATTCCAAAGCATTTCTTTTTTTATCACTAATACTTTTATTTTTTGTAGGATTATAAAAATGCTCGAATGAAGGAAATACTAAACTGTATGCTACTCTCTATAGTATTTATAAGAAATGAAATTCTCAAACCAAAACAACATGATTTTGCATGATTTACCATTACTTCGCATTGCGTCGCCTTTCTTACTCGTCATATAGATGTGTACTTAACGATATAAAGATACCCATGCTTGTATTCCCCGCTATTCTTTCCCGGAAACTGAAATGACGTCAAGCGAAAACAATGAGCTTTATCTATAGTCAAATCAAAGTTGTTTTGTCACCAAGCGACTGGGGGACTGGTATCCCGGCACCCTTCGTATTTTTCTGGAAAACTCATTCATCCATTGCTGGGAAAGGGCGAATAAATAATATCGCATGCGCTTGAATTATTTTTATTTAGAATTGCTCGCGTTATTTTTCAAACAACTTAATCAATTAATTTTTCTGCTTATAATTTTTTCAAAGTACGACAAAAATTCCAGTGTAACGAATAACCTGACAATATTTGCAAGCCATCATTAAAACAGTTTTTTTTTTAATAATGGTGGACTTATGTAGCTAGAGGATGATTGAACCCGCGACACTTGGATGGGAGCCCCATGCATGTGTCCACACAACTACTAACAGGTAAATTTATTTTTAATAAATATAATAACACGGCTTCGACTAACACACTTTTTCCGAATAATTATTACCGTGGAACTACGAGAATCTATTATTTTATTGGGGTTTAACCGCTATTTTAAAGCACCATAGCCCATGATGGTAATAATAGAACCAGATGAAAAGGGTAATTATGAACTAGATATTATTAATGAAAAATCTGTGAAAATTCCTTGACTACAGTCGAGAGTAAACGAATAGTTTCTAGAGTTGTAACATTTTGATTGTTATCACCGTTTGTGTTTATTAACAAATCTTAATAATACTACATTTTCCATGTGAACGCACTTTTGAAACAGACACTTAGGGTAATGTGAACATCGTGCATACAAATGAATTAAAGAAAACACATTTTATGTAGTACTATCTCAGAATTATTCATATTCTCAAACCTTACAATTTCAAACCGGTAATCACTCGTAAAGGTGTATAAAACATATTCCGCAGTCGCGAAATTCATCGGTAGATTTATACCACCCCTACCTCTCCCGCCCTAGTTCTTCCGCAATGGATCCAGTTCCCGCCCTGAGCAGCTCCATACATTAGGACGATTTACAGCCCGGGCTCGAAGGACACACTGTTTGTAAGAACTTCGGAACACGTGTAAAAGGAATTCGGAAAACTACCTACTCGCTTAAAATGTTTATTTTTCGTTTAGTTTTGATCTTTTAAATTTATCGCCTTGGGAAGAAAGTTCGGTTTTTATTTTTAAATAACTATTAAAATATCGCGACCTATCATCTATTAAGTACAGAGTAAACAATTAAAATGCATAGTGCATTACGTAAACGCATTTTCAATAATAAAAAAAATGATGTACTTAGAAAAATAATAATTTATTTATCATGGACTTAATAAGTTGACAAAATACGGTTATTCAACATTTTTTTATACGGCAAAAAGTACTGAAAAATAATCTGAATTAGAATTTAAATAAAAGAAAATCAATACAATAATTTTAATTAGTCTTCATTGGCGGAATTGGACGCTTAGAGTAATCCAGTGAAAGCTTTTAATAACTTAAAGAGCTTAATTTTTTAACTTTCATACAATAAGCCCGTAAGTAGGTAATACTAACTGAATTTGGGATAAAATTATATTAAGTTTCTTCACGGTAATTCCTTTGATAATTGAGCTTTGCTTTTTTTGAATGGCGTATTACATGAAAAAATATACCCAAAAGATTAGATTACACGTACTACAATAATGAAAACTTAAATAATTAATTTAACTCGATGTAACTAATTTAGAAAGATATCTGCCGTTTTATAGCAAGAGAATAAAGAGAACATATTATTTTGAAGTATTCAAGACGTCAGATACCCATTCCCACACCGTACACCCCTCCCCCCCCCAGCCACACAATTTCATTTATCTACACGTGTTTATTAACAAAATAGCATATATTGTGAATATTTCAATTTTTAGGCGTTCACCTTTGTTTGATTATGAATGGCATAGTTCTACTGCCTCTAGATCTAGTTCGGAATTGAAATGAACAAAAATGCTTTGTAGAAAAAAAATGTTAGGTATAGCAATTTTATGTGAATTATTAACATATGAGTTAATTAATTCAGTAATTTCATAGTTTACCAATGATACATACCAATATTACGCTCGCAGAATTACACTAGGACTAAATTACACATGAACGGAATTACACACAGAGAGAATTACATCTACTGGATTTATGCATGTCAAAAATAGTATTTTAATTTGTGCTAAGTTAATTTCACATTGAAAAAAAAACGAACGTTTTGTTTGACGGAACACCTATAGTACTCTGGAGCAGTCGGTGGCTGAGTTAGTATCGCGTCTGGGTCTGACCCGGGGGTCGTGAGTTCAATTCCTCGGCCGGCTAACTCCTCCATCATGACACAAGCAACCTCTTCCGCTTACTGTGATGGTAGTAGGAGACTTTCAAATATTGTCAGGTTATTCGTAACCCGGGAATATTAGTCTTCCTTTTAAAAAAAAAAAAATTATTGGGGCATTTTTCGTTAGACTACTTTATGGTAGATTCAAAGGTTTATGAATTTTAGTCGACGCATGTCCGGTGGTGTTTAAATATTGCCAAATTATTTTTTCTTTACGAGAATTGAATTTAATATTTTAACATTTAAACCCATCAAATAAAGATATATTGACATACGTAATTCCGGTAGGTCTACGCGTAATTTAAGTAAGTGTAATTCTCTCCGCGGGTGATTAATTCCATGCGTAATTTCATCTGCGTGAAATTCACGTAACCGTAAAGGTTAACTCCTATAACCCTTCAGCAGTCGACATGTAATCATAAAATTGAAAGTCGGTATGTCTAAAACCAGGTCCAGAGATAGGGGAAAGGAAAATATCTGTTTTGGAAACATAGGCTAGAAAAATGTCCCGGCAATTTTTATTCACGGTCCACTTTTGTTTTGCATAAGTGGCGTCGCCGGCACTTTTCGGATATTATCATATTATGCCATATCCTAAAATGGGGCACTTCAAATATATAGAATATGTGTATTTAGAACTTGTGTGATCCTGCCGCTGAGAGCTACGTTAAATCCTCTCGTTTTGTTATATTCTTCGTTTGTGAGAAAGAAGCAGAGATTATAACAGAACTTCCTGTGGAATAAAAAGAAAATGGTTTGGAAAATATGAGCACTATACTTATAAGTGGATAGGTACTTGGTTAATTTGTTATATTATAAATGTTTTTTTAAATTTAGAATTTAGAAATGTAGTGATATAGATTTAAGAGAATTTAAATGACCTCTAATGGTATTTGAACTTAAATCCACCAAAATACCGTTTCTGAAGAAAAAAAGCAATTTTATAGTACAGGTAAAATAGGGTTTTGTAAATAACAAAATTGCAACACTCATGATAACTATGGTCAAACATTCAGCTTGGCAGTAGAAATGAAAATTCTGAGATTCGGCCCAAATTAAAGCGGCGGAACACCCCTCTAGGGGGAGGAGGAGGAGGTATTTATTGAAAAATTTATGTTTCACAACTAGGTTGAGTGAGATATCGTTTTCCATGGTTTCATTAGTGATGAATCGAATGACATCACTACCAAGTTGATAGAAATAATATTTGGTGAGATACAACAGGTGTATAGTGAAAAAATATGAAAATAACACAATATTCTAACAAAAAATGTTTTATTACGTTGAAATGACCCAGTCCAGTAATTTTAAACATCTCACCTGCATCAAATGGGGTAGTTACAATTTTTTTCGTATTTTGTGTATGATGTAGGCATTACGATAAATCCATTTTTGACCTCATCACTCCTCAGTATCTTTGTAAAAAAATCAACGATTTTTTTTACCGATGTTCAGTTTTCGTCAATTTCAACACGGAAGACTTTTCGGCAAAGGCTTATTCGCATTAATTAGGTAAAAAAATCTACAATTAAAGACCAAAATGGACTCTGTGGATCTTCATTTTTACTGCCAAGATGAATGTATGACCAAAGTTTGAAGTGAATTCAGATATTTTCTCATTTATTTTGTGCCTTTTGAGTCTATTTTGCTATAAAGGTACAATTTGAAGGATATATCTGCTTTACGTGTGTAAGGTATCATTCTCTGTAGGGAAATTATAAAAAAAAAAAAATGATTTCACATTACAGCGAAATAGTACGTTTTCTTTGAAACACAAATTAGGTAAGGACATAAAAATAACATGTTATCCTCTAGTTTCTGAATGATGAAATTAATCTTACTAAAATTAATTTTTGGACAACTTGAATTATGTCTAACGTTTTCTTCCAGGGCAAATACGAAATGAAACTATATTACATAAGAGTGATAAGACATTTTGATACACGAATTATATTTGATATGTAACCTTTTGGTTGAGATAACGTATCATGAGAAGAATGGCCCAACTCAAACAATATTATATCTTTTCTTTTGAAATTCTTTAGGTTAGCGAAATCATTCAATTTGATTTGAGTATCATATTTGGATTGAAATCAATAGCGGCATGATATAGTATAATAATATGTCCCCCTTGAGCAAAGTTCTAGGGTTTACCATACAGCCTGAACTTAAGGCATTAAGGGAGAAAAGGCGTCGATTTGCAACCGGAAACAAAACAATCTTCTCCGCGTTAAGATGCGACAAAACGCATCCTCCCCCTTTCACCCCCTGGACCGAGCCAGGACCCACCCCCGTGGAACATTCACCGGCACCGATTTGCATAATACTGCAGTATGTATTCATCCCTGTAGACGGCACTCAGATGCCATGTAATCTATTGTTTTCCATCGAGATAAAGAGATCATACTTCCACACTATTCCTTTCTTTCAGATGTAAATGCGTCCAATAGGCGAAGGCTGCAACGATTCAGATACCATCCATATCAAAACTACCCCAGAATAAACATAAAGAAGGGTTTTACGACAAAAAATAATTTCACCCTGTGAATTAGGGATTGCTGTTTTGGAAAATCCGGATATAACATGGAACTCAACATTCGAATATCCGGATTAAGCCCGGATTTTAGAGGATTATTTATTCTTTTAAATTTTTTTAAAGAACTCATTTGGCATGTTGTAAAAGCCATAACAATTCCATTTTTTCGTTTAAAATACAGCTGAAAATAATTTTAAAAAAAAACATTTAAAATTAAATACATGTCATAATCCCGTCATCTTAGGAAATACGA
Source organism: Halesus radiatus (assembly GCA_022606495.2). Classification (NCBI taxonomy): domain Eukaryota; kingdom Metazoa; phylum Arthropoda; class Insecta; order Trichoptera; family Limnephilidae; genus Halesus; species Halesus radiatus. Next base: position 65,074 of record JAHDVE020003132.1, on the reverse strand, counting down.
TGAATTTATTCTAAGAACACTGTTGAACTAACTATGTACTAAATTTATTCAATAATAATCAACAAAACTAAATCATTCTTATAAATAAAAATTAAGAAACTTAATATTTTTATTTTTGATTGTGAAAATTCATGGTGTAATTCGATTAAAATGATTTAATAAAAAGATTTTTAAACTTTTTACACTTTTTATTTTTGACATAACCAGTTTCAATCTATTACGGCCATGTTACGAGTGGTACAATTTTTCCTTATCTATGGTATATGCACGATTTTTGGGGTATAAATGGTGGTAAACAATGACTTTATATTTATGCGTTTTATTAATCAGTATTGCTACGAGTATAGACTGATTTTACATATTGTAGGGTTAAGATATTTTTTAATTATTAATATAATTATTTTATATACTTATTTGGTTTTAAAACTAATAAACATGGGTTATATTGCTTGATAGACTGAAATCGATTACGTCAAAAATAAAATAAAAGTGGAAAAGAGTTTCAAAATCGTTTTAATAAATCGTTATATGAGAAATTTAGTTCTGATGTTTAATATTTTCCATGGCATTTGTTAAAAAAATAGCACGCTTCTTTGTATTTGTGCGTGATGTGAATATATAATTATCGGGTTAGCACTTAAATATTATTATTTTTTTATATGAATTCAGCACAAGAGTCCCAACTGCTCCCAACCGTCTGGAACTAGTGAGACTATGGCATCCCCGATTGGGAAATGTTGTGAGGTTGAAGGTATTGGGAAGAGGAAGGAGAAGGGGAAGGAGAAAGGGAAGGAGAAGGAGAAGAGGAAGGTGGGAAAAATACCTGGCTATTCAGATCTGGTCACCAAACATGGCTAAAAGCCATTTCAAGTAGCGTTTCAATTCTGAATGGTGGTCTTTCACCAGGGCGATACTGAGAGTATCTTCCACTCTGGATAAATGTATTAATCCATTTTTAATATTTTAAATGAATGTAAATCAAATTTAATAATGTTATTATTAAGTTCTGCAAGTATTTTCAGTTTATATTATTATCACAGCTGTTTCGACGTTCAAGGCCATTTTCAAATTACCCCTTTTATCAAACTGCCTTTCAAAATTAAACGGAGTTCTAAGAATTAAACATAAAAACAATCATGTCTTAGAAATGTCTGAATATTAAATATTGTAAACATGTTGACAATGCGTAGCAAATAAATTTATTGTATATTTAAAAATCCGGATTCTGGTGATCATTGTGAATAATCCGAAAATCCGAATTTTGCAAATTCCGGATTTTTTAAGATTATCCGGATTACAATCTCTACTGCGAATGACAATAAATCATAAATACGTAAATACACCCCGCTAGAGCGTAGAGGACTTTTCGCCCGAGAGATCGAATCTGATAAAAAGGTCAGCATTTTATTATAAATGTCCAACGAAGTGCGAGTTTTTTTTTATTTACGATTTGAGCGTTAATAAATTTTATACGATATCTGGACATCTCTATCCGTAGATTTTCCCGAAATGGAACCTTTTATTCGGAGAAGGTCGTCCAAACAACGATCACAGATACCTTACTTTATACACCAAACTAAAAAATGATGCTTCTAAAAATAATCTCAAGTCTCATGACCATGGACAGAACGGAAGGATCCATGGGTTTATTATTATTTTTAACCGTTAGCTAACTGATATTAACGAGTAGCTCAAAGCATCAGGTTCCCAACCAGGCTTCGCGTATTCAATCTTCTAATAGCAAATTGTTTATTATTTTAAAAGGATTTACCTGCTATAACCAAAACAAAAACAAAAACATGAATTTCTCTTCAAATTCTATACCTAATTTACATTTATGTAGGAAAACTAAAACATTAAAACAAAACCAATCAATACACATCAATACTCGTACGACATTTAAGGCGATGCAATGGAAAGTAATTCAAAATCGTGTGTTTTCGGTTTGAGAATTTGTTAGCATAGAAATATCATTGATGATTTAATTAAATACTCCAAGTAGATCACACCTTGGCCTTTCATTTAACCAGTTTTTCATTTAACATATTTTTGGTATGTCTTTTTATAAGCTAAGAAAAAAATTAAGTATCAGACATTAATAAAATGTTTAAAGTGAAAAATCTCCTACTTATGAACTCCTTTTCCCAAATTTTTGTATTGTTCATTGTGGTAAAATAAGTTTTTTAGAATATGATCGGAAAACATTTTTATAATTATGTGTGATCTTTACAGAATAGAATAAAACACGCATTTTGGTTATGTTTTTTTGCGTAAATCGAAACATGCGGCCGATGTACAGCGGCATTTTCAACCTTGTCGCCACCTGCATAAGGAGAGCGTGATTTCGTTAAAATTTTAGCCGGTGGATCGCCTTAACACATCCACGTGAACGCCTCAGCGCAGGTTCTCCTAGTGAGATGGTTACGACATATATAACACTCCATTCACAGTATCACCTCTTCAAACCAATCTTACACTCTACGATATAAAACAACATACAAAGCACCTTTATTATACTAACTAATTTTAACATATCCTGTAAAATGGTAGTGTATAATACATAAATAAATAGAAAAATAAATAAGTTAACTCGGCTATCATACAGAGCATTCATTTCTATGTTCCCGATGGTTATCCCCGTCACCGACAGCATAAACTGTTTTATCTCCTGGCCTGCAGGATCAACATGCCATGGTCATGCCGGTGGGGAGGGCAATCTTCCTGTTAAATAGAATCACTTCGGATATCGAGGTATTTAGCATCAATGAAGCTGCGTTTAAACAGAAAGCTTTGTTGCTACTTGTATAATACTAGTATGTGCTGTATGCATTTTTTTGACATTGTCTACATTCTTTATTTCAATTTTTCTTATTTTTTACAAGTAATTATTTTGGATGTTATACATCCCGTCTTATTTAATAATACTTTTTAAAATGTAAGCCTAGTAAAATTTTAAAAAGGAATAAGTTAATTGAATAATTGAAGTACGGAGGCAAAATCATCGGTTTTGCCGGGCGGCAACCGGCCGGTTATTTTAACGAGGTGACACGTGCACCGCCTGCCGGACGGTTTTTTCAATATCTTTACTGTTTGTATTACGAGTCGGTTGTGAGTTCGCGCCCAAATTCGAACACATACGATGAAATATCTAATGTTATTTCTAACAGAATTAAAGAAAAAACTACGTACATGATAATATATCCATGTCTCCTGATGAGAAACTGGCTACTCATAAATAAATGTAATCAAAGGAGATCATACTAAATTGTTTTTGCGTTAATAAAATTAATTGTTCAAAGTGAATACTTTATTTTCTTCATTCCACCATGCTTGTTATCTCAGTAAGGGTTGGTTGGTAGAAATTTCCACTAGGCAATAAATCCGCCCATAAAAAAATGCATGTATTATGTATAATAAATATGTATCATGATTTATGAAGAGTAAATAAATAAATAAGGAATCAAAACAACTTGGTAATAATTTCATAAAAAACATATTATGTGGTCTTTTTTTACGTTTGTATTTAAACAGCAATATACCGGATTTTGACGTTTGCAGGTTTTTACGGCTAAAAGTATTTTCTTGAATAGTTTTTGTGACATTATGCTATGTTGCGCTTCCTCCTCCCGTAGCCAACGTTTAGCTTTTCAGTCCTCATCATCAGGGGAGATGTGTAGTGCGTATTCATGTATAGAAATGATACCGTGTTGCGCGCGTTAACCCTCTCAATTATAAAAATAATTTTATTAAATTACTTATGATTGCTTTGTTTAAAACCACCGTATTTACTTATTAAATACAGTGCTTTTAAACAAAGTAAATGTTAATAATTTAATAAGTATTATGCCACCAAGGTGACAAAGGTATTTTATATCATTTGAGGGAATAATTTTATTATTAGTATACTGAATGTGGCTTTCGGCGTTGAGTTTTTGTTTACCTATCAAGTACTGGCCACAAAAACTGTTGAGTCTAGCCCCGTTGTCCCTGTTAATAATGGGGTTATTGTAGACAGAAAAACTATTCAAGAAATGGCAATATACCGTTTCAATATCTCCGGAAAAGCGCTGCGTTCGTTGATTGGTGAAATAAAATATCTAAAAAAAACTATTATCAAAACTCCATTGCGTTCCAACATAATACCGGAAAGCCTGGCAGTGCAAACAGTGGGTGCATTTCCTACATAATTGCACTGGCAGCATACTATTATGCAGGTACAACATTACAACATATTCCAATTCAATAAACTACTTGACCCATTGACTGACGCCAACAAGTCTGTTGCAGTTCGCCCGCGAACACGCTACCTGCAGTCGCACGATACGATTCCTGCAATCATAATTATTACTGTTACCAAATTGAGTGTTTGAATGCGACCGTAGGCTATATCAATTTGTAACATTTGACACAGTGGCGTGGCGACGAGCTTTCGAACTCCTGACAAATCTGTTAACTTCAACCCTTTCGGGATTAATGTGAATTTCATTATAAGATATTGCATTACCAACAACACGAATTTACATCAAGAGTATTATTTATTAAATCGAAATAATGATAAGATTATTACGCAATACGATAAAGAATGTTTTATTTACATATTTTTAAAATTTACATAGGCTTAGAATTCATGAAAATCAAATCAGAAGTATGTACTTTTACTGACCGTCCTACGTATGTTTTACAAAAATATTTTTAAATCTTGAATATCCTCAAAAAATTCTTTGGAGGCTTTTCTTAAAAACACCCATAAGAAATAAAAATATGGTGTAGTTTCATTTTTTATAAAGACTAACTATAATAATTTAAACAAAGCTTTGGATAAGTTTATTAAAAAAAACGTGCCTGGAGATGATTACCATTATTTTCCTTCAAATATTTTATATAACATACCTACGTAGAATGGACAGAAAAAGTAATATTTGTGATTTGATTTTGATAAATGCTCACGTAAATTTTGAAAATGTGTAGTACATTTTTCCATTTTAAAATATTATATTTTTTCGTATTGCGTAATAATAATTTAATTATTACGAATTAATAATAATCCCTCCACGATGTCCCTCTTCCACTAAAACCAATGTTTTTTCAAGTTTCCTAGACCAGTTTGGTGACCAGATCTGAATAGCAGGATATTTCCTCACCTTCCTCTTCCCATTCTCCTTCCCATCACCAATACATTTTGCCTCACAACATTCCCCAATTGGGGATACCTCAGTCTCACTGGCTCCAGATAATTGGGAGCAATTGGCACTCTTGTGGGGTATTAATATAAAAAAAACTTATAAGCGATCAAATTCCACTCAATAGTTACCACCATAGAATGAGACATAAAAAATCATCAGTGAAAAAAAAAATTCTTCGAGAAAAAGGCGCAGCCTGCTACTAAGAAAACAAACAACGCATTGTTGAGGAAAGAACTCAAGGAGAACATATTTTTGAAGAAAGTCATCGCGATCGGTCGGCACTTCAGCCAAAAATAAGTTTGAAGTTTAAGAGAATAAATTTGACCCCTCGCTTCCATTATAAGGTTAAAAAAACATTATAAAATAGTACCCTAGGCTAAAACCCATTCATATTCTTTATTATTATTTAAGAGTAAATTAATACAAATAACATAACCAGAACGCCACTGGATTCACATGTTTTATGTTATCAAATACAAAGTGCAAATATTTCGAATACATGTTTTTTTATTAAAAAAAAACAATATTACCGTGTTTTTTGCTACATCGAATAAAGCGTCAACTGTTTAAAGCCTCCGTCCGATTACTTGACAGTTTTCTATTACCTGAAACAAAAGAAAAAATACATTGTTAGTTAATGTAATAGAAAGAAAAATAAATATATGTTGTGTCATGGCAAAGAAATCCTTCCTTCATTCGTCGCCGAAATATCTTTAATAAATGTGTAAATTTCATGTACAGTTCCCTCTACTGGTGAACTGGTGCTATCATAAATCACGCCATATTTGATTAAATTTACCCTAGGTGGAATCATTGTGTTCATTTTGACGTGGGACGTCTTGAAATCAAATGAATAATTTTGAAAGAATTTTATGTACAGCTACATATTCTATCGTTTGGGAAGATGAAGGTATAGTCGTACTGAACTACAAATAGATTTATCAATAAGATATACTCGTACATGAAGACTTGGTTTAAATAATGTGATATTCAATTCTTGTGATGTAATTGCTTCAGAAGCGAAGCTAGCAGTGCACAATGAATGGGGTGCTGATACCAACCCCGATGTATGGCAGTGAGGCATGGAATTGGCAGAGGAAGGATGGAAGTAGACTGAATGTGCGTTAAACCATGCATAATCGTCTAAAAAATGTTGAAAACCGTAGGGAATGTAAGGCGTAAGCGTAAAGATTAAGATTAGGAAAGGGAGGCTTATACGGTTTGGTCATGTAGATAGAATGAACGAATGGAAGAAGAAATTGGAGATACCCGTGGAAGACATGACACGATCAAGTGAATCAAATACTTGAGTCGGGCCATGTCAGAAGTCCGAAGAACAGAAGAGAATGTATGAGACGATTAATGAACGTGAATGAAGCAAGACGTGTATAACAAGATCGACTCGTTTGACCGTCCGTCCTCTCTGCCTTCCCCTGCGCGAAAACGGAATGATAGTTATTCAGTTAATTGCTTCATACTATTATAAAAGAGGTGCCTTAGAGCACGGTTCCGTGATTTGGTTCCCGCATTATGCAGTGCGTGTCAGTAACGTGGAGTCTATTTAAAAAATCATGAGAATCTTAGCTAACGAATCCGGAGAACATCAGTCTTGGTAACTATGATGAAAGACTTACTCACACGTTAGAGAAGTTTAACTCCCCAAAACATCAGATATAATTTCTCCATTTGAAATCATAAACAACATTTGTGACTCAGCTTTAATTAATCTTACTATACCTAACGTAACGTATTGATGGATGCTTATCGTAATAATACTAGTTTTTCAAAACCAACGCCTAGAATGGTTCGGCTGTATAAACACTGCAGGCATAAGGACTTAGATATATTTTCCAATTCAATCACAACCTACAGAAGAAACATACAATTATATATACCTGAAAATCTCTTTAATTAAAACCACTTTTCACTAATAATGGTTGCCTTTTATAAATCATTATAGGATTGTCTTAATGACTTTATTATTTATTTATTTTCATATTTATTTATTTATTACAAAAAAATTAAAAAATTATAACATAATACATTATATACATGATTTTTTTCTTATTATTATTCTAATCTCCATAAGTTGAGCTCCAGTAGCTCGTGGTTATGGGAGGAGTATTTACAAACATAAGATAAAATGAATACATAGTTAGAGTAGGTGATATGAAATTAAAATTGAAAACTTATTAAATAAATACAAACGTAAATCAACAAAACACTTTTAGACTAATAATAATAATTAACCAAATCGTAATTTATACGCTAGATAGTACATTATTAGGGGTACAATATAGCATTATCTAAGTTCAGGGAATTAATTTGCTTTTTAAATTGTTCATATTTCAAAGTGTCGGTTATACTAATTTTGTTTTTAGATAATAATATATTGAACCATCTTATACCTAAATACAAATAGTGGTGCTGAGCCGTGTATGAGCCGTATGTGAGCCGTATATGAAGCGGTAAATTGGTGATGTGAAAAGTTATTGTTTTATTTTTTAAATTACTTTATTATTTCCGCATTAAACGGTTTTATTTAGCATTTAGTTATTATAATATATATATAAATATAATTGTTGTTTCTCTCTTATACATAATACTTTTCAATTGTTGCCTCCGTCTAATATTTTATTCTTCTTTATTGTATTATCCTGTTTCACTCTTTTTCTGTACCTTATATACGGTAACTCTGTACAATTTTTTTAGTTATTATATTTACCCTGACGTAGCTTGATCTAATCTAAACCGGTTGGCGTAAAAATACGATAAAATAGTGGTTTATAACAGAGTGTTTGTTTTATTTAAAAATGTATTTCCTTACTGTAATAATTGTGTGACGTATTCTGTTGGAAATACAAAATAAATAAATAAATAAATAAATAAATAAATAAATAAAACAAATAAATAAATAAATAAATAAATAAATAAATAAATAAATAAATAAATAAATAAATAAATAAATAAATAAATAAATAAATAAATAAATAAATAAATAAATAAATAAATAAATAAATAAATAAATAAATAAATAAATAAATAAAATAAATAAATAAATAAATAAATAAATAAAAATAAATAAATAAATAAATAAATAAATAAATAAATAAATAAATAAATAAATAAATAAATAAATAAATAAATAAATAAATAAATAAATAAATAAATAAATAAAATAAATAAATAAATAAATAAATAAATAAATAAACAAATAAATAAATAAATAAATAAATAAATAAATAAATAAATAAATAAATAAATAAATAAATAAATAAATAAATAAATAAATAAAAAATAAATAAATAAATAAAAAAATGCAAATAAATAAATAAATAAATAAATAAATAAATAAATAAATAAATAAATAAATAAATAAATAAATAAATAAATAAATAAATAAATAAATAAATAAATAAATAAATAAATAAATAAATAAATAAATAAATAAATAAATAAATAAATAAATAAATAAATAAATAAATAAATAAATAAATAAATAAATAAATAAATAAATAAATAAATAAATAAATAAATAAATAAATAAATAAATAAATAAATAAATAAATAAATAAATAAATAAATAAATAAATAAATAAATAAATAAATAAATAAATAAATAAATAGAAAGCTATGAAGTAAACGTTAATAAACCTCTAAAAATATGAAAGCCTTCAGAATAATAAGTACACATATCAATTTAAGCAGCTTTTAAAAGGAAATAGTCTAGATAAGATGTATTTTAATGAAAAGTTGTGATTTAAGGATCTAACAAAAAAATTCACGCTTGAGATTTTTCGCTATAAAATACATAGGTTCTATCAACCTGAATTGTAAATTGAACTACACAATCAATCTCACACAAAGAAATGACAAATTTAAAGATTTTTTTTTAAACGTTTCTAAATTCGTGTATGACGTGCGTTTCAAACGTGCGATTGGGAACATACGAGGGACATACACAGAGGCATATTCTAAAAAAAAGCTTTATAATGGATACCGTATCATAGCTTCAATTAAAAATAATTGTGATAAAAAATATATCACCAACCACATTTAATATAATAATTACGTTAGTTTCGACAAATCTCTGATCTAGCCATTCAAAAGGTATAAATACTGTGATGTTTATACAAAAGCGTGTTCAATAATTAGTATACACTACATAATATAACGTGTATAAAGGACTTTATTTTTGTTTTTCGAGAAAATCTTTACAATAATGCGTCATTACTCCCTAACTATATACTTCTCACATAATAATTAAGGAATTCCACCATAAAAACGTAGCGTCAGAAGTGTATATAATCAAGTTATTCAGCGCAATTGTTATGCGTTATTATAAACAGTTAATAATTATATATTTCGATAAGTTTTTTAACGAGCACGCAGGACGATTATTCAGTGTTTTCCTTAGAAAACGGAATGGCCGCTTATCGCGAGCTTTCTTTGCGTTTTTCTGTAATTCCGGCACAGCTTTTACACTCTATTACATTATAATTGACTTGCTTTATTTCGCCGAGAAGCTCATAAAACTTAATTCATCCACCGTTTAGAACCATATCCTCGGAGCAGTTAGCTCGAATATAGGACGATTTCCTTCAGGTTTACCTCGCCGCAGTGGATTAAATAACAGAATTTTAGATAATCACTCCCAAATTACGCCATAAATAAACACATAAATTTGCTGTTTTATTTGATTGTTTTCGGGGGAGAGGAAATATTAAGTAAATAAAACTTACAGTGATTTTAGGAATATAGCTTTATTTACACTCTCACAATAGTCTCACAACGCCGTTTGTTAAAATAGCTACCGTTAAATACGCTCTTTGTTTACAAAATTTATGGGATACCTATCAGAAATCGCGGTAGTAAGACACTGAAGGAAGCTGTTGTTGTCGCAGGTGGGGAAACGAATGTAAGGGGGGAAGGCCTGGAAACGGGAAGTAGCTAGAACACTAGCTATGTGTTACCATATCGTAGAAAAATCTTTTGATTAGGTACCACCACAGTATAATAGGAGATTTAATTAATAATATTTATTTATTTGAAGGACATGTTATTTAACAACAAAATGTAAGAAAAGTCAAATTGACAAGTTTAGTCCGTATTAAGTGCCATTATACAAAAATAGAAGGGAAGTGAACTAGTATTAACATATTATGGTAATATAATATATGTTATTTAGAGAAAAAGTACAACAATTAAGTATAAATAGGTGTGAAAAATGGCACAGAAAAAAAAATTGTGTGATCCAGATAATTTGAGTATAGTATAATTTTTTTTTTCATATGAAGTGGTAACTTGGTGATGTGACATTATAATTTAAAAAATAAAACAATAACTTTGTTTACATCACTTTTATTTGGTAATGGGTATTATTATACTTCCCCGAAGAAGCTACGGTAGTGGCGAAACCCGATCGGCAAAATTATATGCCAAATAAAAGTGATGTAAACAAAGTTATTGTTTTATTATTTAAAGTATAATAATTAATAAAGAATAATAGTTAAGTTCAAAGAGATAAGACAAAAAGTATAGAGTTAACGTTAAAGTATACCAGATAATTTGAGTATAGTGTAATAGTTAAGTAATTTTGGAGATGTGAGAAAAACAAATATTATACAATAAACAATTCTGTATATGTGTCTCATAGGTACTGGTTGGTGCTATGAGGAAAAAAATGAGTTTAAAATTGAGTACTAAAAACAAGATAATATTATTGAGTAAAATTGATAACATTGAGTTACGTATCACATAGCTTTATAAGCCGACGATGAAACTCAGGGATGCAGTCCGAAGGGGATGCAGCAAATAGTTAATAACAACATAAAGTGCAAAATAAAACCAAACATTACATTTATTTACAACATTAATGTACCTTTAAAAAATATCAGAAATAATATAAAGTGAGTCTATTTTTTGGAATGATAATTCGTGGTGGAATTCCATTGTATTAGAATTGAAATTAAAACACTTTTGTACTTTGCCACTTATTTATTTTCATCAGGACCGGTTTCATCATACTACGGACATTTTCAGACTGGTAATTGAAATTCTTATTCTACGGTATTTATACAAACTAAGGCAGGAGTACACAACATTGTCTCTATATAATGAATGTTTCTATTTTGTTAATTTAAGGTATTATAAGTTATTTTGTTAATTTAAGGTACATATAGGTAATTATAATGTTTATTATTAAAATTGTGAATGATGTTACAAGTACAAAAGTGTTTTAATTTCAATTCTAATAATATAAAGTATAAAGTACATTCTAACAATATAGAACGTGTTCATTACAAATTACTAGATTTTTTTTCATAATTTTTCGTAACTTTGTATCACTTTTCAAAAGCGTGACGACTTATCACTGTGCCGAGTTGTCAGGTAGCCATATTCCAGTATTCTTATATGTCAGAATATGGATGGCGTTATTCCTCCGTGTTCTTTGACTCTCAATTCCACGAAGAAAAATGCAAGGAGATTTTTCTTTCGCTAATAAACGTAGCCTAAAGTATCAATATTAAACAAAGGGTTTGTTTCCCAGAAAGATTGATTGTCGGGAGGAAGATGGATCGAAATATATTTCCACTTCATTAGTTGGCAAGCATGTCTTATGAGAATATAATTGATAAGGAAAAGCGTATAAATAAAGCGTTAACCGCTTTCGACTTGCGCGCACGACCTGGCTCCGTAGGGTTGATTTCAGCTCAAGCTAAGAGGGTGAAATATTATTGTCGGTATTGTATAAATTAATCAATTACAACTATTTTCTCCACTAAATCTCTACATATAAAAATGAATGTTTGTCTGTACGTCCTCGATTTTCTCGAAAATAACTCGACCACAGAAAATAGCACAGTTTGTTCTTATTAGTGCCAGGAAGGTTGACAGAGTAGTTTGAATGAAATCCAATATGTAAAACTGTTGCTATAACGTTTTAGAAATAGCATGATAAACATTGAACCCCCATGTTAAATTGAGGTTAGTCCATAGATATACCACTTTGGTTAACCACAGATTACATATTCAAAAGAAGAATATTTATTTGGGTAGAATATTTTAAAAATGGAAAACACAAGCAGGTACCTACTTACGAACTTTACTATTTAGATAAATTTTAAAAAAATGGTTGGAGAATTGAAATAATTGGAAATATTAAGTGTTAGGATGAACGATGAAGGAGCTAATGATTAATGTAAGTAAGTCTAAAATCACGGTGTTTAAAAGAGAGAGTACGAGAACAGTGTCCAATATAGTTGTGAATTATGAATACTTAAAACAGGTCGATGAGCTTGTGTATTTGGGAAGTATGTTTACGAGAGATGGAAAGAGTGATAGGGATATTGAAAGAAGGATATTGAACTCCATTAACAGAGAACTGAACACGGTTGGCGCTTACAAAAAGTTGTCCAAATAAGCGAATCTAGCAGTCCTCAATGAAGTGCTGATACCAACCCTGATGTGTAGCAGTGAGGCATGGAACTGGCAGAGGAAGGATGAAAGTAGACTGAATGCTGTAGAAATGAGATCTCTGAGGCGAATGTATGATAAAACCATATATAATCGTGTAGAAAATAGTGAGATTCGTAAGGAATGCAAGGCTGATGTAAGCAGAATTAATAATATTAAGAAAGGGACGTTTAGAAGATTTGGGCACGTAGAGCAATTGAAGGAAGAAATGATTGTAAGGAGAATATATGAATCAAATACTTGAATCGGGCCATGTCAGAAGTCGGAATAAGAGAAGAAAATGTATGAGACGTTGTATTTCAGTCTTGAAATATGTCAAATGAGGTCTAAACTTCATTTCAAAATAATGAAAAACAACTTACATATGATTATTTTCTCTCAGCAAACAGTTAAAATGCGTTTTACTCAAAAGGCAATTTTTGCACAAGTGCCCTTTTGCTTTTGGAACGACGATATAGTATCAAATCTGTAGTGTGATGAAATTATGTATTTCAAATAATAACCTGATGAAATCATATATTCCAAATAATAGCCTGATGAAATCATACATTCCAAATAATAGCATGATGAAATCATATATTCTAAATAACAGCCCGATGAAATCGTATATTCTAAATAATACCATGAAATCATATATTCAAAATAATAGCCTGATGAAATCATATTTTCCGAATAATATCCTGATGAAATCATATATTCCAAATAACAGCCTGATGAAATCATATTTTCCAAATAACTGCTTGATGAAACCATATATTCCAAATAACAGCCTGATGAAATCATATATTTCAAATAATAGCCTGATGAATATATTTCAAATAATAGCCTGATGATATATGAGAAATTCACACTGAGAATACAAATATGCGCAAAAATAAAATGAAATAAGTAATATTTGCTCTCTGAGACGCGTTACCAAAGTCTCCAGTCGAGAAGGAGAGGGGAAATTGCAGTAACGGCGTATAAAATTATTAAAAACATTGATAAACAGTCCATACCTCTTGGAATTCCATAAGCTGTTTGTACCAAACAACTACTCCCAGGGGCGCCACCACGATCTGAAAATCATACTACATGACAGACCAAACGTGTTGGATCAGCACAGCATGACACGGGGTATGGTGCTGCTAAATAACATCTGTGTTGATATCTTCAACCTTAACCGTAAAGGTTTCAAGAGATATATTTTTTTTTTTATATGAATACCTCACAAGAGTCCCAACTGCTCCCAACCGTCTGGAGCCAGTGAGACTATGGCATTCCCAATTGGGGAATGTTGTGAGGCTGAAGGTATTGGGGAGGGGAAGGAGACGGGGGAGAGGAAGGTGGGGAAAAGGGGAAATACCTGGCTATTCAGATCTGGTCACCAAACACGGCTAAAAAGCCATTTCAAGCAACGTTTCAATTCTGAATGGTGGTCTTTCACCAGGGCGATACTGAGAGTATCTTCCACTCTGGAACGCGCGCAAATATACTTTATATTATTTTTAAATGAATTAATTGTGAAACAACACAAATTAATTAAATAAAATTACTTGCGCACGCCGGGATTTGAACCCGCGACCTTCGGATTCGTAGTCGAGAGCCTTACCCCTCGACCATGGAGGCCGTCAAAAAAGATATGCAAAACATTATTGTTTTATTCACGTGTATAATAAATGAACGTAGTCTGTTACAGAAAATAAATAAATAAAATCATCCTAATCCAAACAGTCCTTAGCACCATTCAGACATTTTATTTTATCTATTGTGAACGGTAAACTTTCTTGCTAACAGTGACGAATTTTGCTAACTTATAATTAATATACAGATATGAGATTTTCGTTGTAATATTTAAATTTGTAAAATAATCCCAATTTCTGGAAAAAAAGGACTAATTACTAAATTAAGTAGACGATTTATTTATCAAATTTGGAATATACGAATACTTGATCTTCCTACGAAATAAATCTTGTAGGCACAGCTAGTATGAATAATAAAAAAAAATTACATTAATTTTTAAAAATCATGCCTAGGTTCCAATCTAAAATTGTTTGTTTTTCCAAAACACGTTTGGAGTCCACTGATGTCAAAAACGAATAAAAATAACACTAAAACAAGTGTTAACGGACCAACGCACGGCAAAGCAAATAAAATTAATTGAAAATGGAAATTTTTGAAGATAACGCATTCAGTATTCAATGAACATGGTTTTCAGAGAGTTATGAAACACATTTTTTCAAAATTAAATTCTGCGCCATGTCGCAAAATAATATAATATTCGCTGAAAAGAGCGAAACCCGCTTTCATGAATAATAAAACTGACTGCGTTAGTTCTTGGGCTCGAGAAATGCTGCGCTGATAAAACAACCTGTTTCAGTTTTCCGCGTTGGCGTTATAAAAATTTGGTTAATCCCCGGGTTTATTGTTATTATTGCGTAACATCGATATATTAACTACTAGATTTGTCATACATGTAAGCACGATAATTTTGGCCCACCTATGAGTAATTTCATAACACAACTCCCTATTTAATTCCATTAAATAGGTTTGGAATACTAGTACACTTCACTCCAAAATATCACAGGTCGCAAATTTAACCCATTATAGCATTAGCATTATGTAATTTGGTCATGTTGATGTTCATTTGGTCCGCCAATAGTACTCCACGCGTAACAAGTTTGAGGTTGAAATCTTAAGTAAAACTTCGTCGACGCACTGTATGCGAAGCCATTATTGAGCATGCACTTTGTGATACTACTACTGTTGTAATATGAATGCATTCAAACGTTACGAACCCACACATCTCCATACAATAACGGGTTGAAGAAAATAAACACTTTATCATCTAAAATACTTCTTACTGTCACAATTTTGTGTTTGAAAAATGATCTCGATAAAGTTAACCACTCTGTTGATGCAAACTTGCTGGGAGACAAGTTTGCTAGATGTAGACCAACAAAATGTAACACGAAATGTTTTTGCGATCTTTTGACTACGTAATAGTGCACTATCTTAAAAAATGTTTTCGCGAACCAATTCATTTTGGTTCGGGTTTGGTTTTTAAGATCCGCATGCCCTGCCTAGATATTGTTGGTCGATGTTGTGTATGATTTCGTATTATGGCCATCAAAGCATGTCAAAATCACAAACAAATAAATATTTAGAACGTATTATATTACTTTATTGTTTTAAACTACCAGAAATTAACGTGAAAAATACGAATATTCACGGTTATTTATCCGAAAATGACGAATTTCGCGTTATCGTAAACGCGAAATTAGCAGGTCTCTACATATTAATCAATCTACATGCAAGCTCCGAAAAGATAAACCAAATGCTTCACATTTTGGAGATAGCGAAATTGTTGTTTTGCAAATAAAATCTTTACGAACAGTTGAAACAGAAATAATTTGATATATTTTCGTGTTTCGAGACGCGTTTTTTAAGAGGAACGGCTGCGCGGCTTGTTTCATACATAACTTAATTTTGGATTTGAGGCCAAAATACCTATCCAAACTCAATAACATTTTTTTTTTTAATTAAAGGTAAAAGTTATGTTTTAAAATTTTTTTCATTAAAGGTTTAGTAAAAATTATGTTTTAATATTTTTTTAATTAATTTATTTTATATTACATTATATTTTCAAAGCAGTCAAATATACGTCAACACTATGAGATTTTAAGTTCTATATCGAATACATACAGAACTTTAGATAGAACGTTCAAAAAGGCCTTCAAAGGCCTATCTACGCTTCCTCTAGACAATTTAGTATGTATTTCATGGAATTTAACAGTTCAACAATTTTATTCAAAGAAAACTACCGGTGAAGAATTTATAGATAAATCATTACTAGTATCGGTTGTATTACAAATATAGGAAGTTGCATTTAACGCAATTTTAAGTCCTGTTTCGTGAAATTATTTTGAAGCCAACAATCAAAGCGATTGCTTTCGTTCAAGGGATTATTTCCTGGTCATCTTTTAGAGTTTATTCGCTTATTTATTTGTCTCTTATTTAGTGTGTTGTGTGGATTAGATTACCATTGAATAGCGCCGTTCAATTTGCCTCGTACGGTCCGGCCAACTCGTGCGTGAGGGAAAACCGCTCATACGAAAATTAAAAATTGGTTTGTGGCGTGTTTTATTTTTGTCCCAAACACTTTTTCGATTTTTCTACAAAGTATAAACACAACACGTTGCTTTTTTTCGACAACACACCGTTTTACCTCATTTTATATCGTTAATTAAGGCGGCGTTCGTGACTACCACAAAATTGCCGGTTAGAACTAATTTGAACTACGTAATTCGGAATGGAATAGTATGTTCAATGTCCAATAATATTATCTGATAAACATTTCCATACAAGGGCAGAAAACACATCTGGTAATGGAAACTGGGCGTGTATTATCGTGCTCACGAAAACACACAAAAGTCTAACGGTTTTTTTCCAGCGATTATATGCTCGGGTTGTTTTTTAGTGCTGTGCTAATATTAAACCCCCATGCGTTTTATCCAAAACAACGCTAAATAAATACTGTTACTATTAAAGGGGATTTCAATTCAGATTGCACGATTGTTAGGAGATCTCATTATTGATTAAAAAAAAAAACAAATAATAAGAACGAATCGTGCTAAACTTCGATGATGTTGTTCAGTTTTGCAAGTAAGCACTTGCCACGCATTTGTAAGGTTGTTTTATTTATGTCAATATATCACCCATGTTATAAATGGAATATTTTGTTTGTTATTTAAATTATGCAGTACAAGTAATAATTAAATTACATTACGAAGAAGAGGTAAGACATAACACACAGTTCCAAAGAAACAGGAAATACAATAATGATTGTCAGCGATAAAAAATATTATTTATATGTACGAGTATATTGTCCTACTCATGGAGTTCCGTTGAAAAAAATGTAATTAACTGTTAAATACGTCAATCATGAGAAAGAGGGAGAGGTTAGAGAGATCAGCGGTGTTCTTTTAAACTGCGTAATAATAATTACTCTTGTTCAATACGTCAATCATGTGAAAGAGGGAGAGGTTAGAGAGATCAGCGGAGTGCTCTTGAACCGCTTAATAATAATTACTCCTGTTAAATACGTCATTCATGAGAAAGAGGGAGAGGTTAGAGAGATCAGCAGAGTGCTTTTAAACTGCGTAATAATAATTACTCCCGTTAGATACGTCTTTTGTGAGAATTTACCCTAGAATTAACATCATCACCTTATTTAGTAATTTAAACTGGGTTTTAAGTTTTTAAGATACTTAATTTTTTTTTCACAAATTGAGATATGGATGCCACCTTTTGGCATTAAAAAAATAAATATTACTAGAAAACCTTATCTCTGTATGATAATTACAAGTATACAAAAAAATCGTATTAAGTAAAAGAAATAAAATAAAAATATTTTTTTAAGAATTAAAAAAAAAATTATTGTTTGAAAAAATATTTATTTCAGGCAAGCATAGCTTCACTTTGGATTTATTTGTGATTCATAACTTTGATCTTTGATTGAATATTAGAATTCTTCATACTTAAACAGTTTAAAATTTTACCATAACCTTGTTTATCTTATAACAAAACTTTTTTGCTTTCGATTATTACGTACTTATCATGTACAGTAGTTCCAAAGCGTATCTCAATTTTTTTTTTAAATTCGAACTGCCTAGTTTAAAAGTAAATGATTTTTTGTTTCTCCTTTAAAGTTATCAACATGGAATTTATTATATCGCACACTATATCATCACTAGCTTTTTCCCTTCTATTTTTGTATAAAGGCACCTAATATGAAATAAACTTGTCAATTTGACTGTTCTACAAAAGGATGTTTTCCTAGTTGGACAGTCAAAGCTTTCTTTTATTTTGCTGTTAAATTATGTGTGTTTTAAATAAATAAATTAATTAAAAAATATACTTTGTATTTATCACTTTAATAATATAAACAGATATCTATCTACATGTTTCGAAAGCGATGCTTTCTTCATCAGGAATACATAGAATACAATGTGTATTAATATAATATGTATTCAATATATTACTGATGAAGAAAGCATCGCTTTCGAAATATGTAGATATCTGTGTATAATAATAAAGTGGTGAATACAAAGAATATTTTTTAATCTATTTATTAATAATGACGTCACAAAGTGAATACCAATTGTTTGAATAAATTATAAATAAATAAATATTACTATATTATTAATTAAGTTGACGATAAGCTCCAATTGGGAATGCGTTATAACCACTGGTTCCGGGATAAATCAAATTTATAGAAATGACGGAAAGATATGTATGAAATGACTTTATTATTACTAACTTACCAATCAAGTTATGCCATTTTCCAAATAAAATAAAAAATAATAAAAAACTTCACCCCTTATTAGTTTCCTACTTGTTAAAATTGTCCAACAAAGACAGATGCATTCCGTCCAATAGGACAATTAGAAATCTAAAAAAAAACATGCCTATTCTCAAGTCCATATTTCTAACTCCAGCAATGTCTTATGTCTTTACATGAATAAAAGCATGTTGGCGCAATACTTTATGACGCTGAGCTGAGAGGAGCGCCGGCTTTCTCCTATCGCCGTTCTGATTTGTAATCAATCATCTGTTATCTGTCTCTCTCACACCCCCAGCCAACCCAACACCTTAACCTTCGAGGTGATTATTTCAGAAGGTTTGTAAAATTGGTAAATGTTCCACTTATTAAATTTTAAGAGAATTTTGACAAAATCATTTTCATATAACTTTAACCCGGGATATCTGTCTTACTGGGACTGGAACATAGAGCGCAGGTCCCGGATAGACCATGGGGTACTGGATTCTATTCCCAGATGCGACCGTTATCTTTATTAATTTCTGTGTCTTTTTCTGTTTCATGTTTCATTTGTGATTTATTAATATTATCTTCGATGATTATATATTACAATAAGGTTTATTGGCTCCTATAAGTTATTTCAATTAACTGCTTTTTGATTCGTTCACGTGGTTGCGATCTTCTGCTACGTATCCGGTTTTAATCGGAGAAAATTTTATTCGATTAATTTAAATTGTTTCACAATTTATTCATTTAAATTAATAAATTATAGCATAATTGCGGTACGTTCCAGAGTGGTAGATACTTTCAGTATCGCCCTGATAAAATACCACCATTCAGATTCAAAACGTTGCTTGAAATGGCTTAAGCCGTATTTGGTAACCAGATCTGAATAACCAGGTACTACTTTCTTATTTTCCTCTACTCCGTCTGCTTCCCCTCCCTTATACCTTCAGTCTCACAACATACACTAATTGGGATTGCCTTAGTCTCTCTGGCTCCAGACGGTTGGGAGAGTTGGGACCTTTGTGTGGTACTCACGTCTCACGTAAAAAAATACTTAAAATGCTTAAAATGGGATTAACATGGATATTTTGCTTGAAAAGCGACCGTGCTCTCCATTACTCCACGTCATCTAAAGAGGTCCAACAAAAGGTCCTCTAATATAATTTTCCGACAGGAGAGACTTTTAATGATTTTTTTTTTAATACGGCAATGGTTATTTAGGGTTATGCTAGATTGCAGATTGCGGAAGTTTCTCAAATGTGATTGCGTCCATGCGGAGCTTGCGCGTGTGGAAGAAATTAATTTTTGCACACCAATATTACACGTGTACCCCAATATTACACCTTTACCCTAATATTACACGTATATAACGGTCCAACATTAGCGAATGTGCGAGCGCACTCGCTTCTAAATGACAAAATCCTGCCGAATCTACCGCTGCTTGTTTGTGCCCCATAACGCTATTCAACATTTATTTTAATATCACCATTCCAAACCGCACACTCGTGAGATTTAATTAACGACCAAAAACTAATAAAATGTAACTAAATTTTGACGCATTGTTCCCCGTAAAAACACCCAAAGTAACACATACGTAATTAATGCATAAGTAACACAACAGTTAAAGTAACACATAAGTAATTAATACGCATTTTAATTGTTAACGTTTAATTATTCGTAGCCAATTAATTACGTGGCTTAGCAATAAACAATAAAATAAAAATAAAGCAATGAAACATTGGCCGTAAAAACTAGGTGTTCCCTTCACGGCTGTAGTGCCGTTCAAAACAATAATTATAATATTATGTATTAACGAAAGCGGCGATTAAAGAAACCGTTATTTACTAAGGCGTAAAAACTTCGTAGTTATTCACCAAAAATATGTCAGCAAATGTGCGAATTATTTTATGTTTAATTTCAATGAGCATTTCTAGGAGAAGCACAATTGGTACGTAAGTCAGATTTCTGACACATTTATGCAGCGACGAGATTAAAAAAAATAATAATAAGAAAGAGTATTTCTTTTACGACTTGTCGCAATGAGAGATTAGCTCACTCATTATCTTACGTGAATACCGCACAAGAGTCTCAACTGCTCCCAACCGTCTGGAGCCAGTGAGACTATGGCATCACCAATTGGGGAATGTTATGAGGCTGAAGGTATTGAGGAGGGGAAGGAGACGGGGAAGGTGGGGAAATTAAAACAGCTCCATAGATAGTAATGTGTCCGACACGTATTTTCTCTCGGAAAAATAATTTTAAAAAAAACATTGTTTATCTAGAATCTAGATTATACTACGTATTATCGAAAGCTTTAATTAAAATTAAATCTTTGTCAATGATATCATAACTTACAAAGTCCATCGACATGAAATTCTAGAAAATCGAAAATAAAACAGTTTTTTTTTAAAATCAAATTCTCATTTTTTAAATATTGCTCGTTGTTAACGATTTACATATAGACAGACAAATATTGACCGGGGGTGAATGAATCTAGCAATTTTCGAAAAAATCAAATTAATTAATTGTTTAAAAAAATATTTTTGATGCAAAATACAATCGCCTTTGCTGCCATTTACTGACATTTTATAATAGAGTGTCGGTTTCAGTGTTTTAATCTCTCTCGTGATCTATGAAGACATAATACAATACATTTTCCAAGTAAGCACGCAACAATAAAATATAAAAATAACACTTTAGTCAAGTTTGACGAAAACACAGGTTAATCTGCTACGCGTCATTCACAATAGAGTCCTAGAGTGGTTCGCTCCAGATTGCGGCACTCCGGCACTAACTATTCCAGGCGTATATTCCTGGTATGTATTCCGCGTACTCCGGGTCCGATTCAACTTTGGAGTGGTGCAGATTACCAACCCAACTCCGGGTGACAATCGGCGCTGCCAAATTTGACGGTGACGACGCGATGATATTATGCAAGTTTGGAGTTTGCCGCTGGAGAATGTGAGTGATAGATCAGTGTGTGACCTACATTTTTAGTGGAAATTTATGAAGGTTTCAATAAGTTTTATCCTAGGTGAGCGAAGGATGGATCTCATAAAACGCTACTGATTTATTATACGAGTTGTTATGAAAATTTGTTACCATTCAATAATAATGTCATCCGCGGTACTTCATTTCGCCATTTTTGTGAAATCTTAGCGCGCTGTTCAAAGACAAAAATATGGCGTAAAAGTATACATAGTTAAAATACGCTTTAAAAACAAATTGCAATTTATTGGGATTAATTATTAAACAGAAGAAACCCTGTAAATCCATATTTTCAGATGTGAGAAGATTAAGACTTATGGAAAGTTAGCCAAATTCACTTTGTAGTGATTTTGCTTTTTTATGTAAATTGCTTTCTAATATATAATAAAGTATAATAAATATAATAAATCAAAGTCAAAGTTTGTAATTTTATTCTTCAAAATGAAATAAATCCATTTACTATTCAAATACTGAGCAAAAAAAAAAGTTTTCACATATTTTGGATTTGGCTGAATTTGAAATTTCAATGTTAGCCAAATCCACATTTCGGTCATTTTGCTTATTATACCAATTCTTATTTGTCTGTTTTTTTAAAAAGAAAGACAATTATTCCCTGGTTACGAATAACCTGACAATATTTGAAAATCTCCTACTACCAACGCAATAAGCGGAATATGTTGCTTGTGCTTAGGCATTTTCAAAATCATCTATATCCCTTTTTATAACAAGTAAATCAAAATCGAAGTACGTTTTTTTTTCAAAGATGAATCAAATCCATGTATCAATCTTTTCAAACACAGAACAATTTTCTTTTCTCCAGTTCATCCATTTCGGATTTAGCTGAATTTGAAATCTAACGATACAAATATTAAGTCTTCAAAAAATGAAAATACAGATAAGGCATTTATATACAATAATTTGTTATACACACTGCATATATAATAATAACATAGGAGAGAGAGAATGAAAACAGTAAGAACCTTAGCTATGTATCAAAGGGTCGACGGTCTACGGTATGATAATAAAAAAATTGAAATATTGAAGTTGCAAAGTAATTCAGTTGTTCGGATCCTTGTGGAATATAATAATAATAATAATAATGTTTTATAAACCTTTTTTTATAACAAAATAATAAATAATGATATCCTCACTGGGATTTCCCGTGCTGAGGATTTCATTTACAAAATATTAAATTACATTATATTAAATTGATGAAAAAAAAAATTTATTTTGGGTGAGGTGTTATAAGTGCAGCTGAGTGGTTGCGGTGTTACTCTGTATTTGGTGTTAATATATTTTTTATTTCAGATCTACCTATGTAACGTATCCAGTGTTTTATTTGATATCGCATAAAACAATAATTTAAAAATTTTGAAAACAAAACTAATTATTTGAAAATAGCCGTCGTGACCAAATTTTTTAGCTGTATCCTAAATACGACATGAAATCAGGTTGAAGTAAAATGGAAGCATTACAACTAGGTTACAGTGTAGGCCTTTTAGGGGGCCAGGATTAGAAATTGCCTAGTAACCCAGATTCGGCCGCCATATGACAACGTACTACCCTGTATACTGCACAGGGTAGTAAGAAGTGTACAGTGAACAGGGTATAGTGCTGTCAGTAATTGGTGTCCCCCTCCCCTCTGGCCCTAATGCACACAGGAACATGATATTTAACATCACCCAACCATCTGCCAAACAGGCTGACTGCTGTTTGCGGCGGGTAGTTTCCTCAAAATGAGTATTTACGGACCCGTGTGTGGACAATGGACGTACTGTGTTTGGGGGTTGTGAAATGATTGTTGTATTGCAGTACCTAATACATGTCATATATTACATGATGCGCTGTATATAATTATAAATGAGATAAACTAGATTACAAAATAGACCATTTAACTTAATTTCGATTGCAAGATTTTCAAAGTGATGCCTGTTTTAAAAAAAACGTAGTACGACATTGACTCTTGACATTTTCCATACATTGAGATGGCAACACGCTACACTGGCACCCTCTAGCGGCTCGAGTTGTACGAATTTGGTTTTTCCGTACGTTTTAATATATTCTTAATAAATTTCGGAAATCGATAATTAAAAAAAATAATAATTATCCTACATATGATTTTACTCATTTTTTGCACATGTATATATTTATAATAAAGAGGGTATTAGGATTAAACAACTCGATCTTGGCATACACTTCTTACTTCATTCACATTCATTCAACGTCTCATACATTCTCTTCTGTTATTCCGACTTCTGACATGGTCCGATTCAAGTATTTGATTCACTTGATCATGCTATGTAATCCTCGGACGTCCCCGGGTTCTTCCTCCATTCAAATTCGCGACATATATTCTTATTTTATTTTCTTTTCTTATACTATTTTCTTCGTTCATTCACACGACATGCCCAAACCATCTAAGCGATTCTTTCTTAATCTTATTCATTACGCTTTGGTGTAGCCTTGCTTTTTTTACGAATCCCAACATTTTTCACACGATCATACATGATTTTACCACACATTCGCTCTAGAGATCTCATTTCTACAGCATTCAGTTAACATTCATCCTTCTTCTGCCGGTTCCATGCCTTACTGACATACATCAGGATTGATATCAGCCCTCCATTGTGGACTGCTAGCTACCCTTCTTTGAACAACTTTTTGTAAGCACCAACCGCGTTCAGTCCTCCGTTAATGGAGTTTCCTGTATTCACTCTTCTTTCAATATCCCTATCAATCTTTCCATCTCCCGTAAATATACTTCCCAATTCCACAAACTGATCGACCTGCTTCGAGTATTCATCATTCACATCTATATAGATTCTGATACAATTCCTCTTTTATCTAAATGACTCAATTGCCCCGAGTTTTAGGAAAAGAAGTCAGGTTTACCCGGGAACAAACGACCGTCCGCACGTTTCGTCACCGCGTTATTAACGTATTTACATACATTTTTTTCATATGAAGCTGCACAAAGATAATAATTGTTTATTATATATAAATAAAAAGTCATAATGACCAACATTTTTGTTTATTTTTATCGTGAAAAATTAAATTGAAAGTAAATGAGTGAGAACTTCAGAACGGGTTTAACGTGCGAAATGAAGTTTTACGCTTCTGAATTATCGCGGAGGTTCAGTATTCCGGACCGGGGCAATTGAGTGGAAAGTAAGCACAGCTTCTCAGCCTTTATGGACTGCACGCCACTGGTATTTCACAATCTTTTGCTTTTTGAATCTGAATACAAGCTTTATGTCTGACAACTATTTTCTTTTGTGAGTAAATTATTTTCTTTGTAAGGAATCTGATATTACGATGTGAATTTCCTTTGACATTAAGCATTTAAATTGATGTGTTACAATTTAGTTCGGAAAATCTTTTACGGAGGCCTAATATCTATTTTCCAACAAAAAACCGTTGTCCAGGAACATCTGAAAAACTTGAAACAATAAAATAATTGTCGCTTCTTTTGCCAAAGCATAAAAACCAAATTAGTTAAGTGTTTTCTGAAAAAAAAAAGATTTATTCTTTTATCCGGGAGTTTTCGCATTCTGAAATGTGTTTTTTTATAGTTAATGAAGAGATATGAAGAAACATAAAAAAAAACTGTTTATAAGAGCTTCTTTATTATGGTGAAATGGGATTGCCTCAGACACGTATCAAGGAAATATTCAATTTTATTTGTTGGAATTTCTTCGTCAACAATCAACATAGAGTAGAATTATGAGTAACACAACCTTTCATACCTTTATTCAATTTATGTGAAAGAAAGTTCGTAAAACAATATAACATTTTGATTATGCAACTCAGTGACGTGGAGTTCATAAAGCTGTGCCTACCCTAGCACGAACCATAAGAGTACATTAAAAGTTAATAAAAAAATACAAGAATTTCTGATGAAAATGTCTTTTTCAAAGAATTGACAAGGAAATTGTACGCTCATTTATTCAGTCAGCCACAACAATCAGATGATAGTAAAGTGGTAATTTTCTACATATTCGAACTTTAAAAAGAAACTACATACAGGCTACGTTTGATCATAGGGCAAATCATGCCACGCACTGGTATAATTAGACTTAGCCGCTCTCTGACGGTCCGGTAGGGAATCGACATAAACCGGGTGCAGCAAAAATGCAGGAAATGTTTCGCGATATTTCCTCCATCGATTATCTGATGGGTTTGCAGTGATTTGTGCCCGCCAGTAAATTGTCGGTATTGCATATTTCTGTTGCCACATTTACCGCTGAATGTTATCTGATCTATCAAAGTCAAAATCGAAAAATGTTGAGTGAATCAAGTGAAGACGAGGCTCTGATATGCTATTTATTTCTTGGAAGGAGACAAAAAAGGAGGAGGTTTTAGGTCCACCCCTACATCGAACGTAACATTCATTGTAGGTTATTTATTAATGCCAGGGAACTGTCCGGAGATGATGTCGAATTCCGGCAAATGTACAGAATGTAAAAAAAAGAACATTCCAAGAATTGGTCCAGCACGTTTCTCCATATATAAGAAGTCCTCCTATTGCACACCGAACTTCTTCCGTTGTCCCCTTTACTGCATATGCCGATAATTTATAGTTATAAAGGCGTGCATATTTCTCTACCTCCATTATTAGTCGAATATTCATGTCCCGCTCCATGTTTGAACTCAAAGGATGAATGGCGCGTAAACTATCAAAACGCAGTGCATAGATTTACTGGATGTATATTTACCGAGAAGCTACTGAATTGTTGTCCCGCTCGTGATATAACAGAAGTACGTCGCGCCGCTCCCGCTTTCCCACCGAGTCGTGAGCTAGCGCCCATTGAAATGTATGGCGCAGTGCCCTGTCGGTATCACGCATAGGCTTTATGTCGATTCCCTACCGGACCGTCAGAGAGTGACCTTAATGACAGCTAATCGCTGTGTATTATATACGTAAAAACAATTATTTTATATTTGTCTCAACCTTACTCGAAGCATTAAATACCCGCAAAGAAAAACGCATTTCGGGCTTTGAAACTCATAACATATTCAATACTTCGTTGGCGATTATTAGATAAACAAAAAACAAACCGTTATAATTTATTTTTCAATGGAATCATTCACATAAAAAAGTCAATATTTTAGGTACCTTTATTTGTTTTCCAGCGAATTTTCTAAAGGGGGATAGACGCTTTGTAGTTTTTTGAGAATCTAGGTGCGGAAATGTTGTTATTACATATATTATCTCAAATATGGTATACGAGTACTAGGAGAGTGATCTGCTAAATGAAATTATATGAAACAATGATCTAAATCCCAAAGGGATTATAAAAGCTCACATAAGCATGTCTAACTAACTAACTAACTACCTAACCATCACACCGTTTCACCGCAGGAGTAGGCAGAGAGGACGGACCACCAAACAACTCGATCTTGGCATACACTTTTCGCTTCATTCATATTCATACATCGCCTCATACATTCTCCTTTGTTATTCCGACTTCAGACATGGCCCGACTCAAGTATTTGATTCATTTGATCGTGCCACGTCTTCCTCAAACGTCTAGAGTTCTTCTTTCATTCACATTCGCGTCAAATATTCTCCTTACACTCCTTTCTTCGTTCATTTGCTCGACATGCCCAAACCATCTAAACGTTACTCATTACGCTTACAACAGCCTTTCATTCTTTACTAATTTCAACATTTTTCATACGATCATACATGGTTTTACAAGACATTCGCCTCAGAGATCTCAGTTCTACAGCTTTCAGTCTACTTTCATTCTTCCTCTACCAGTTCCATGCTTCACTGCCATACATCAGGGTTGGTATCAGCATACCATATAAGGATGGCAACAAAATAAAATTTCATCCACTTTGTTATCTCAAACATACAAAATATCTACGAAAAGAAAATTTTAATCAAACATTCCAAGAACTCGAGAAACCAAAGACATCACACTTTCACAACACTGGAGCTAACCGGAACGAGATCATAAATACAACCGAATTTAAAATTCTTTTAGACAAAGGAACTATAAACTTCTCTCCACTAAGCTCTATAATTCACTCCCACCAGCAACAAAAAAAAACAGATAATGCAAATGATCTTTTAAAAGAACAAAATAAAAACTTGGCTTAAAGAAATCAAAGAAGAGGAATTATACGACATTTTGATATAAACGTCACAGGAGTTTAAAACGATCAGAAATTAATTTAAACCTAGTCCGTCCCAATACAGTAATCCACAGTGAGGAGGACTAAGAAAAATATTACAAGTTGTGTTATTAGCTTTGTAAATGTTTATTAACTAAATGAAAAAAAATATATATTGGAAATTTCTTATTTTTTAAATCTGTTCTGCGAGGAATATATGTCGTAAAAATACATTTTTATGTAAATAACTAGCTGATGTGTACCCGGCCTTGCTCAGGATTTTTTTTTTAGAGTAAAGTCATGAAGTTGTGAATTCCTGCTTGTCATTAGGGTGCCATAATTGATTTGACAGCGAAAGTACCTACGTAACTAATGTTTATTTATTTGAATATTTTATTTCATTCTAAACGTTTATTTTTTCAAAATGTATATATTACATAAAGTCCTTAAGTAGGTATCTACTCGTGTTTTCAGTTTTGAAAATATTCTACCCAAACAAACCTTCATCTTTTGAATATGCAATCTGATGCTTACCAGAGTGTTATATCTATAGGCTAACCTAAATAAAACATGGCGGGTTTAATGTTTTTCATACTATTTTTAAAACGTTATAGCAACAGTTTTACACATTGGATTTCAGCCAAACTTCTCTCTAAACCTTTCCGGCATTAATGAGAACAATCTGTGCTATTTTCAGCGAAACCGGTCTAGTAATTATCGATAAAATCGAGGACAAAAAAACAAAAAAAAACTTATATTGATTTTTATATACTCGTATATAGATTATAGATTTCGGTGTATACTTATAAAAAAATGCTGTTAGAAATTTTCAATCATTAGGAATTGTTTCATAATCCTGAACACGTGTCCATTTAAAGGGAATTAACGGATAATTAAAGTAAGCAGTGTTAAAAATGAAAATTAAATGTCCTATTCAAGTTAAATACTAAAACCTGAAAGTTACAAAATTATTCTGAAAAAAAAGCAAAAATTTGTCGCAATGTGGACATATGTCAAAATGTTGCCAGTTATCCAGCCAGAGCGGCTTGTCTTCGTTATGAAAAGTGGCGGAAAACACCCGGAACAACGAATGACACAGCGAGCATTATGGCACATGGAAACACCGCGACGCACGGCGCGCAGGCACACTCATGTTAATTTGGCGGCTCCCGGATTAGTGTTGCCAGAAGTGAGTAGAGTAGAGTAGCAAGTGGAGCGCGGCGCTGGCAACATCCAGCGATGGTTTGGCAGTGGCAACACTGGGTCAAGCCCGGATCAAGTAGTGCAGACGGGGTGGTACTCTCAATCCTATGGAGCTACAGTCAGCTTCGACATGTTTGAACAGTATTTTTCATAGATGTAATGTATTGTTCAGGAAATTAAGAAGACGAAGTTTTGTGAAGGAAAAAGTTATGAGGGTTGTATAGGAATCTGGGGGTCAGCGTGTTTAGGAGTGGCGGACGTATTAATTCATCCCTCTCACTGCGGTGCAAAGCGATGGGTCGAGAAAGTCCAGCTGGAGGGGTCAGGGGGTTTCCCTCAACCGGCCTTTCCCGATCTGGCCTACCGCTCAATTGATGGGCAGACCCATCTGCATGGACAAACCTCACCCCATAAACCTGGGCAACCCTGCTAAGTACGTAGCGAACGATATGACAGAGGTGTTGTTTATCTAATGAATTCAGTACATATCTACTCTCTTGATATGTGGTGTATAAAACAAGATCTCTCGTTCCGAAGTAAGTTAATTTTCGAGAAAAAGGCGTAACCTGCTATTATGAAGACAAATGCATTGCTGAGGAAAGAACTCAAGGAAAGCATCTCGAAGAAAACTATGTCTTGAAAAGTTATGAAGTTGGACAGAATAAATTTTACTCTCTCGCTTCCATTCCAGGTTTAATGCAGCTGCCTGTATCAGATGTAAGCAAATTTAGCAAAATGCCGACTTCCGGGCCAAACCTGTACGAAATAATAATAGGTGAATTATCTATGATTACTCGCTGACATCAGGAATTCGAATTAGCCGGGTTTGTTACAAAGTACAAGGTACAACTATTATTACACAGATCAACATAATTATAAAACATACACAATGCCATGTTAACATAAGGTAACTAACTACAGGTTTAGTTGCTGAACAATAACACGATAAAGATGTAGATTATTATGTACTGGATAAGATGTTTGTTAAAGGTGGTATCATTTTATATAAAATATTGCATTCAGGATAAGTTCATTAATAATTTTTAAATTTTTTTAATTTTTAATTATATTATTTTATTGAAGTTTAAAAACCTCATTGTAATATTTAATCTTTGAAGAAGATAAAGATAATAAATAAATAAATAAAGATAATGACATAAAGATAAAATGGAAGATAATATTGACAAAGTCTTGAATTTGAGATATGATATCGATGAAGATGACATAAATTGAACTGGTCTCATTAGCTATGTTGGTAAAGCGGTTGTCCCAGAAAGACAGAGGTCCTGGGTTCGAGTCCCAGATGCGACTAATATCTTTTTATTTTCTGTTGTGTTTTGCAGTTTCATGTTTCATTTAGGTATCTTCTTCAATGATTAATAATTATTGTGTTTTTGATTCTGTACTTTGCCTGTACTGATTTGAAAGCCAGAATTTTCGGCTGAGAAATCGCTAAAAACTGGAATGTTTCGTGTGTAATTTCGTAATTACTGACTTGTTTTTTTTTTGCAAAATGATGTTTTTGTAATAATACCGTTTTACCAGTTAACGTGTTTATGTTTGTATGTATATCTCACAATGGCAATTTGCCCAGAATAGTTTCATATGTTTGGAGAAATTATGTTTTTTCTGTCTCATGTTACAAAAACAAATAAACAAACATTTGAATTTTTTTTAAAGTTTTACAATATTTTACATAAACTTAAATAAGTGCCCTTTACAATAAATATAAAATAATTCGAAGTTTTCCCGTAAATAAATACAGTAATATGACTATGAAAACCGGAAATGTTTGTAGCAGTGGCGGAACATCATTTATTTTTCCAGTTGGCGCGCGCGCGTGTGACGAACAAGAAACGATCATATTTTGAACGTAGTGTTTATTAATCGTTTGCCAACCAAATATAATTTATTTGAGCACTGTACGAATAAATTTAAGGCTCAAAATACCCCGAGAACGTGACAATTTCGAATCGAATCCATAGTGTGCGTTGGCGTTCAACGGAATAATGTGGATGCGCAATATGGCGCGTTGGCTTTCCACAGATGTATTACATTTATTTAACATAATGCACATTACACAGACCTAACCACAAAATTGACATAAAATATCAGTAAATTGTTCCCTGATTATAGTCAAATATAAATAGTAACTTATCTTAAAAAAATATTTCCAAATGCGCATTCAAAAAGATAGGTCTTTGCAAATCACTGATCCGATAATAAAAGTGCTTTGTAGGCGTGTCTATGTGCCAGAAAAAATGACAATTTTCTCTAATTTCGGGTGAAATTGATAACATATTTTCAATTATCGACAATCTTTCATGAACATAGCCGTCATTTCATGATAGCCGTCCTTAAACTTTCCAGATTTTGAAGTAGGTATATTTATCTCTTGCAAAACGTTATTACGTATTTTTATTGTATTTGTCCGTTTCCCATTCTGTTACATGTAAGCATATCTCTGTCTCATTGTCCCATTGTTTCGTTCTATATTTTGTCTCCTACTTTTTGTGTATCCCAACTATATGCTCACTGTATGTATTTTTGTTTAGTTTTAAGATTTACCCCGATGAAGATTGAGACAATCGAAACCGGTTGGAGTTAATTTAAAAATAAAGGAGTGGTGTAAAAAGAAGTGATTGTTTTATTCATTAAATATTTCCAACCACAAAGTAATTGTTTCTACGAAAATATATTATTTATTTATTATATTTCAGGAAATCGACAGTTTAAATTACATCATTTTCTACATGTATTGCATACCAAAAATAAAACTAACGAAGGATTTCCTCTTCATGACTTTACCTCTAATATGACAAGATTGACGGCCTCCATGGTCGAGGGTTAAGGGTCTCGACTACGAATCCGAAGGTCGCGGATTCAAATCCCGGCGTGCGCAAGTAAATTTTATTGAATTAATTTGCACTGTTTCACAATTAAATTAAGTTAAAAATAATATATAGTATATTTGAGCACGTTCCA
Organism: Halesus radiatus; assembly: GCA_022606495.2. Taxonomy (NCBI): domain Eukaryota; kingdom Metazoa; phylum Arthropoda; class Insecta; order Trichoptera; family Limnephilidae; genus Halesus; species Halesus radiatus. Next base: position 32,809 of record JAHDVE020003132.1, on the reverse strand, counting down.
GAGTGGAAGATACTCTCAGTATCGCCCTGGTGAAAGACCACCATTCAGAATTGAAACGTTGCTTGAAATGGCTTTTAGCCGTGTTTGGTGACCAGATCTGAATAGCCAGGTATTTCCCCACCTTCCTCTCCCCCTTCTCCAATACCATCAGCCTCACAATATTCCCCAATTGGGGATGCCATAGTCTCACTGGCTCCAGACGGTTAGGAGCAGTTGGGACTCTTGTGCGGTATTCAACTAAAAAAAAAAAATATTATTTTTATAACCAAATTTCTTAATACTAAAAATCGGTCATGTCAAGTATAAAAAAAAATTGTATCACGGAGTTCTTATTCCGGTGGTAATCGAAGATGTCCACTTACCATATATTAAGACATAATATATGGTAAGATATAACGAAACAGGATATTAAATAAATTATGTTGAATTCAGTACAGATTTATTAAAAAACTTTGAGAAAATTAAATACGTACTCTAATATTGTGGTTCTGCCACTGAGATTTTGGATGTAACCTTTTTATTACATTTTGTCGTTGATGGAAAAAAGAAACGGTTACAGTGGATGTCCGGCGATATGTCAATAAAGAAGCCAATGTTTACGATTTCAATTTAAGAACTTCTCGAAAGATATGAAATAAAATTGTTAGGTTGGAAAACGGTAGGTAATTCATACAATTTCATTATTCTATATGTTTATTCTTAATTATACGCCTTTGAGGTGATTTTCTCACGAAAACTGCGCTATAAAAATAAGCCATTTATTATTATTATTAATAAGGAATTCCAGTCCATTTTTTTTAATTTATGACGTTCAAACTTAAATACCATTATATTTCGTTTTTTTTTTTTAAATTTAGTTTTCATAGTTAAAATAATTTTAAGGGTTTCAATTTCTCAAAGCCCACAAAAACGCTCCAAATCTATGGGCGGTCAGTTTTGTTCAGTTTCGAGGTTAGAATGTCAAATGTCAAAACGAATATGAGCTTTACCGTTCATAATTTTCTATTTTATTCATGGTAAACCATAACTAAACATAAGTAATAAAAGTATACACCTTTTAAGAAACTGTAACTCAAGGAATAATAATAGTATTGACCATTAACATTATCATTATATCCGTATTGATAATTAGTTTGCTCATGAATTTATTTCAATAACAACAGTTTTTTTAATTGAACCAAAATTATAGAGCTTTAAGTCACCAAGTTAAGTTAAAATTTTGCAAAAAAAATTAATATTAAAAATACGAAACAAAACCGAAAAATAAAGATGTTCATACTAATCCAAAACAGAATGCGCACGTGACGTCGGGTGTTCCAAATGCAATGGTACCAATAAAACACGGTGTTTTGGTGAGATGGTATTTTATTTACTTTTAAATAACGATTTATAAATTCAACGTATAATTATATATAATAAAAGTAATGTATACAGAATCGGCGTTTGCTGATCTGTATGAATACATATTTTTAAAGCCATTATATTTTTCACTGGAGTTCCTTATTATCCATGCTTGTCAATTTGATTTTTAATTGGTACTATAATTTTGAAGATACATATTTGTTCAGAATTGATTATTATTTGTGTTCTTTGTAAAGCCGCCATCTTTCGAACATTTGTTTAGTCTGAAGTCTAATGGGTGGGAGAATTTGTTAATCATTTACATTGTTGGAGTTTCAGATGTTAGTGACGCCATTGTGGGCCGCATGATTTGTAAGAGTTAATTCAATGTTATGTTCAGTAGCGTAGCGACCACTTGGCTTGCCCTAAATATGATTGAAGACGTGCCACGGATAGATCCAGCATAACCCCTGCATCTTTTCACATTGCTCCAGAAATATAGGTTACAACAGAGCACATAGCGGAAGGTCTATAATAATCTGCATTTTAAAATTATTTTACCATCACGTCAAACAATGAATGCTGTAGGTACTGAAGAAAATATTTTTATAAAAAAAAAATTTAAGAAGAGACATGCAAAAGACTGAAATATATTCCGATGGTAATATTTTTAATCACACATATATATAAACATTTATTATTGGTGCTGACGTATTGCTAATCTCACTAGGTGTGAAACGGCTGTGCTGAGATGACAATTTACAATAGTGGTTGTTGAGCTAATATATTATATTACATACGTTTTATGAAAATGATAAATAACTTACGATTAAGTATTTAAAAAACAAATAAACAATTTAAAGATAAAGCATTGAAAAGATGTTTGAAGTAGTTGAATTTCAGACCAAAGATGATACATAAGATACAAGAACAAAATTATAGCTTTACAAACACATGAGAGTTAAGAAGAATATGCATATATAAATACATATACCTAAGTACATATCAATATACATGTACACATCGTGAAATATGAAATGCTCGTGATATACGGGTTTACTGGAGGTGATCAATGATCTCACTTATGAAGGTACTTTTGGTTTGCGTATTTATAATGTCACTAGGTGGGGAATTTAATATCTTAATGGCATTGTATTTAAAACATCTTTGTCCATTGAAGGTTTTAAAAACGGAGATATTAAAAGATTTTACGTTTGATTTTCTCGCTTAAAAACAAATTTCTGTCGGAACACACAAAATGATGGTGTCTTGTCGTGTTTTCTGTAAGTTAAATCGACATTTTGAAGTTCTAGAGGTCATGACATAAATGTAAACAGTTATAATGTCATGACGCCAGAGCTCACAGTTCGAATATTTCGTAGACTTAAAAAAAATTGAAGTAATTTTTTATTGTGTTTAATTTGTAGAACTCCATTTTTTTTTTAAATTAAATATTTTTATTGAGTTCTGCAAATATTTATTTTATTATTCTTGTGATAGCTGTTTCAATTAAATTTGGTTGGGGGTAAATAGAATCATAAAGATAAGTCATCAACGTGGCTTAACCACAGTTTGCGAATGAAAAAAAAAACAAATTAGTTGCAGAATTTAATAACAATATTATGAAATTTGATTTACATTTTTTAATAAATTCATAAAATGCGATTTCTCTTTTAAATCGATGAGCAAATATACATAAGTTTACTGGAAAGCCTCATGTTTTGATTATGACAAGAATAAATGAATTTCATAACGGTTTTCGTACTTCTAAACTAGAAAATAACAGAAAGTGCTACGTTGGCACCCATAGCACGAAAATATTAGGTTTTACTAGAGGTTATCCAAACCCTTTGAAAGCGTGCCCAGGGGCCCGGAGATTTCACGCTGCGCCGCTGATTATGTTACAATGTTACCGATCTACTGATGACGTTTCCAGGGTTCACTGACTGACAATATCCTATATAATTATTAAAGCATTAGATGTAACATGAACGTTCATTATACACACATACCCATGTGTGACTGACTGGGAATGCTTGCACTAGTCCAACAATGGTATGAACGAAGCGTGAATACTCTACAGCATTATGTACTCCTGGAAGAATTTTTATTAGATCAGCTCATTGTTTTACCCACGTGGCAAATCGGTAACTGGATACATTAGGAGTCTGGAGGTTATAGGTTCAAAACCAGGCGAAGAGGAAATAAATAAGACTATTTTTAAAGACTATATAGAGGATTAATGTATATACTATACAATGATGCTTATCGTTATGGCTTCTAAATATTCATGATTGGTACTTGCGACTCCTGCGAGTGTAGGCTATATTCAAAATTCTTAATAATTTAAGAAATGGACCCTTTTCATTCAATTTGTTTGCATAAGTTTATAGTAAAGAATAGATTTTATTTTATTTATTTTGATGCTGAAAAATTCTGCGAAAATATAGTTTCCCGCCAATACCTATACCATCGCTATGTCACTTATAATAATCATGTAATTACTTAAGGGGAACGGCTGTGCTGCCTGTTTCATACATAACTTAATTTTGGATTTGAGGCCAAAATATCCATCCAAACTGAATGATATATTTATTTAATTAAAGGTTTAGTAAATATCTAGTACGGATGAGAAGTATTTTATTTATTTTTGTTGTAAATTATGAAGTATTGACCAATAGAGTTCAATACTCTGTCTGCCGTATAAAATAATACATCTGAATAAATTACATGATGTGGAAATAGAATATAAAAAAAAATTATTAAACAAAATAAAGAAATAAAATAAAACAAAAATAAAAAAGGTGAACATATTAAGCACTTACACTACCGTGGCTAGAGGGAAATTCTCCATCTATGGTGTAGGAGCGCGTCCTGCCACTGGGCGACGGCCTGGACAAGAGTGTTTTCCGATCTTCGGTATTGCTGACTCGTCCCGGCATATCTGTGGCACATCAAAGAAGCGAACCCATGCACCCTTCCCTCTGCCAATTATGAACGCACTCATTCTACTATTCTTGTCTCGTTCCCACTCGAGGCGTTCGACGTCAAAACTTTAAGTGATGTTTCGCGAATTTGGATAACTTGGGAAAACATTTTTTCCATAAGAAATCTTTCTTGTATGTATTTGTGTTACATTTAAATATTGAGATAAGTTAATAACAGATAGCGAGAAGTTTCCTAAGCTCCGTTTCAAATCACCTTAAGCGAGTAATTTATCCGCGTGGGAAGGATCAAAAAAAAGTTATACACTCAAATTGGCATTCCAAAATAAGAATTATCACAGATACTTAGTTACCCAACTAATTACCAACAAAGTTCAGAGTTCGGCAATAAAAAAACTACGCCACTTTTAACGTGTATCCTTGTTACTCATTGGTCCCGTAAAACTCAAACGATGTAACACGGAATTTCCGAATTGAATTAGTGAGAGAATTAGGTGTAAAAACCTCGAGGGGGAAGTGGAAAAAACGGCCTTGTAAAAAAAGGGGGATTAGCGATTATTTACTGGCGCGGTTTCCCTTATTTCGTATTTTCTTTGAGTTTTACCGAATGTGGAGGTTTCCGAAAACGCCGGTAGGTGGGCACTTCCCCTCTTCTCAGTTGCCAAGGGTTGCCAGCACACGAAAACCTTTAACCCAATTTCTACTTGGGTAGCTATTGGGTACCTTGGCCATTTTAAATGCCCGTGCATTAAATAATTGGCTGGCAATTGCTCGAATTAAATGAAAAAAAAATTACATGCTTAGAAAGTAAATAATACCGAGATTGCAAACAAAATAATGATTCCCAAAATGTTCGCCTTCAACGGGAAAGTTTATAATGACTCAGTGGAACGTTCACGAATCAATGATTTCATGTTATATTATACCATCATTAAGTAAGTGCTTACGAGGTAATTTCGGGAAAAGGAGGCACGAATATACTTTAGTTTTCTGGGAGATTTTTCCACGAGATTAAGATAAAAATGCCAAATGAAACTAAATTCGAACGAGGAGGGAAAAATTATATACAATATAAGGACGGAGCAAAAATAATTCTAGGCGTAAGTATATCGCGCATGACTAAGTGGGTTTCTGAAAATATATCAACAAAATATTAACATTCTTTTCTGAACTTTAGGTTAATGATTTAGCCTTAGATAAAACATAAGTAAAACAGATCTTATGTTATTTTGAAGATTGTTTTGATAGACATATATGAATTAGTTTGAGTAAGGGGTTGTTTCTTATGAATGGGTCGATTAAGTATTTTATTATGCCAATTGCCTGCGGTTCTATAAAACTCTTGTAGATTGAATATTGTAGAAATGAGGTTCCTGCGGTGTATGTAATCGTTATGAGTGAGATTAAGAAAATGATGCCATATGACGCGAATGTGGATCGTAGAAGAAGTCGGGGACCAAATTAAAAATAATGGAGTCGGGACATGATAACAGACGTTTTATGAATGTGAATGAACCGAAGAGTGTGTGCCAAGATCAAGTTGTATGGCGGTCCATCCTCTCTGCCTACCGCTGAGGAGAAAGGGGTGATGGTTAGTTAGATAGTTAGTTATCACAAGAGTTTTGTCACGGGAGTAATAGATGATAAGCAGTATTTAGTGTCATTTACGATTCAAAATGGGTACAGGCAAATTTAGAGAGATTCTTGCTTCTGTAGTGGTGTACTGTATTGTCGGATTACTGCGGAGTAAAGGGGAACTGCGGGCGGGTGTTCCAAAAGGTGACCGGATATATTAATACATGTATGAGTCGGCACACTTTTTAAAAGTGATATGAAGTCATTAAAATTACGCCTCCTGAGATATGAAGTCATTAAAATTACGCCTCCTGAGATATGAAGTCATTAAAATTACGCCTCCTGAGATATGAAGTCATTAAAATTACGCCTCCTGAGATATGAAGTCATTAAAATTACGCCTCCTGAGATATGAAGTCATTAAAAGAAAGAAAACCTAATCTAACCTAACCTCATTAATTTATTTTCATTGTTTTTAATTTATTTTTTTAATTAATTATTATTTAGGTCAGATTGATTAGGTTTTCGGGGTAGGTTTTTTTTAGTTCTTTAAATGATTTACATAACTTTTTTTTACATGAATACCTCACAAGAGTCTCAACTGCTCCCAACCGTCTGGATCCAGTGAGACTATGGCATCCCCATTTGGGAAATGTTGTGAGGCTGAAGGTACTGGGAAGAGATGGAGAAGGGGAAGAGGAAGGTGGTGAAATACCTGGCTATTCAGATCTGGTCACCGAACACGACTAAACGCCATTTCAAGCAATGTTTCAATTCTGAATGGTGGTGTTTCACCAGGGCGATACTGAGAGTATCTTCCACTCTGGAACGTTCGCAAATATACTATATATTATTTTTAATTAATTAATTATGAAACAGCACAACTTAATTAAATAAAATTTACTTGCGCACGCCGGGATTTGAACCCGTAACATTCGGATACGTAGTCGAGAGCCTTATCTCTCGACCATGGAGGCCGTCATTCATACTGATTGACATGGAGGCCGTCATTCATACTGATGACATTCGTACTGATCCATACTTCTGTAGAAATATCATGTAACCGTTACAAGTAAATTACAACCAGTTTGAACCACCATCTGTGTGCACAAATACATTTTAACGTGCGCTCTTTGATGATTTGACTGTACCTGCTTATTCAGGGCTTACATTATTTATTTGATTATTTTACTCCTTATCAAAAAAAAAAAACATAATACATATTTTTTACATTTTGTGGCATTTTCTACCAACCAACCCTAAATGAGAAAATGCACTTGCGATCATAAGTATTATTTGCATCTTTCTCCACATAGTGTGACAAAATTTTTGGTTTATCAGCAAGGATGTAAAACAGTAATCATATTATAGTTTATTTTATATAACCGTTAAAAATTATATTTTGAATGAGAATAATAAATATATTCTTTTAAATGTCGTATTATGTATGTACACACATTCAAAGTAACACTTTGGGAATTTTTTTACAGGATTTAGAAGAAAAAAGGGTTGATTTGAAAAACTTTGAATGTAATATTTGAACACTACACAAGAGTCCCAACTGCATTCTCCCGTCTGTCGCCAGTGGGACTATGGCATCCGCAAATGTTTAGAACATAATATTGGAGTGTGTTGTGAGGCTGAAGGGGTAGGAAAGGAAGGGGATGAGAGAGGGGTGTATTGGAATGTTATCTGGTCATCAAACACGGCTAAAGCCATTAAATTAAGCAACGTTACGATATTATATCGTAGTTTTTCACTAGGGCGATACTAAGAGTAATTAGCACACTTTACGTGTAATTTTTTAAGACTTTTTGTTTTTGAATTTTTATTCATAATGCACATTTGTTACTTAATTTACTTGCTTCTGGTTTCGCCACTCGCGTGTCATTCTCTAGTATTCTTAAAACTAACTTAAATTATGCAAGTACAAAAATAATTAGATATTGTTAGGGGTGTGGGTAGCGGGGGTGGTGATTTGGTGGGGGAGGGGGGGGGGAAATAATCAAAATAAGGAAACATGCTTAGCAAAGGTGACTTACATGTGCTATTATTTTGTTAACTAAATTCATTTTTAATTTTATTTTTTGATTGTTCTTAAAGTTTTTAAGGCTAAACGAAACGTAATAAGGGGCTCACAAATGGCGCCATTTTAATTTTTAAAGAAAAAATAGCACAATACGCTTTTCGATGTTTAAAATAATAAATTTTGTGAGCGGTTATAAAATGGAATAAATTGTTAATGTAGATTTGAAGGTCAAGTCCTTCGAGAAACACATAAAACTACAATATATTATTGTAAAACTAACATATACGGTATTTTCATAAGTTCCTTCAAGAACTTTAAACTTACAATAACAGTAGAGACCATTTCATATTCCGTATGCGAGTACATCTGCCAACAAACAATTCATCTCAATATTTAAAAATTAGTTCTAAAAATGCGTTTTTTTTCTAAAATACGTGAATTAGCGCCATCTGTAAGCACGTATCCGTTTAATTTAACCTTAAGACGCACAATTTAAAATATGTATTTTATTTTTATTTTTTTTATTAGTTTCTATATAATTTTGATATTGTAAGGTAAGGTATAAATATTAAAGATACATATATATTATAGAATTTTTTCATAGTCCTCCTCACTAGGAGATCCTGTGCTGAGGCAGACCAGGTTTTCCCCCAAGGGGTTTCTTCTATATTTCAACTTCAAGGTTAGGGGTAGGTTCTTTCCAGTAATTTCCATGGCGTTTTTTTGAGAAGAGTAGTCAGTTCTTGTTCTGGTAATTCCTTAAGCCATGTTTTACTGGACTTAATGCAATTATTGATTGAAATACTTTTTTGATATTAAGTGGGAGTTTGTTATATAATTTTGATCTAAAAATTCAGAGCTACTTTGTCCAAAAGTAGTATTACATTTAGGTATATTTATCTTATCTAGTTGCTTTGTTCTGTTATTATGATCATGGAGAGTCATAGCCATTTTCTCATTTTTAAGATAATTAACTAGAATTTTTGGCAAAGATTTTTTGGATACTTGGAACGTTGAAATTTTTAAAAATTTCCGTTGTTGACGTCCTTATGGGGACCTTTAAAATGGTCTTTACGATGCATTTCTGGGTTGTATTTAATGGTTTCATATAATTTGATGCAGCTGAGCCTCATCCCAAAATTCCATATTCCAAATGAGAGTGACATAAAGCATAATAAACTTTATTTAGATTCTCGATTGACTGGATATTTCGTATTTTTTTGGAGAAATAGGTGAGTTAATTAGCTTTTTTGAAGTTCCATTAATGTATACATCCCAGCAAAGTTTATCATCGATTAAGATTCCAAGATATTTAATGTTTTTAGCTTTGGTTATATACGGGCAATTGCAATGAGGTAAATTTTTATGACATTCTTATATTTTAAGTGTGTGCTCATTCATTGGTTGGCCTCTTTTGATTATTGAAAATGTTAAATATTTAGTTTTACTCACATTTAATATAAGCGAGTTTACTTTTAACCAGTTTTGAAATATAGCCGAGCCACGCTCTGCCTCTTTATAGGTATTTGTCCATTCTTGTACATGAAAAATAATAACAGTGTCATCTGCAAAGCTATTAATTTTAGAACGTTAAAATTTTTAACTATTTTAAATTAAAACTTTTAAAAAATAAAATATCTAGTAATTTTTAATTAGTAAATACCCAAGAAAAATATATTTTTTAAGCCTTCCCGGATTTTTCATTTGATTAAATGTTTTATTTTTCCCGTCATTGATGGGCCTCCAACAACTACCAAATAATATAACAGTATATTACAGAATTATTTTATTGACAACGCAATACATTTGTGCACAAAACCACTGGTGGACTGATTTGCTCAGCAAATGCAATGCGATTTACAATCTCGGTACACCGACAGGGGGCGATGGGCTGCGGGCGGGGGGCGAAATGAAAACATTACAATTAGTATTAATGTTGCTGAGCTTTATGGAGCATCGAAGCTTTAAAGCTGGGAACAGTTCACACCAAATTGTATTTATGTAATTAAGCTCACAGCGCTGTTCCCTAATGACCAATCCAGCAGATTAATAAAAAATGTTATTATTTTAAATTGAAGCAGAGAAAATGAGAGCAGACTTATTGACCTAGAAATAAAATGTTTAATATAAAAGTTAAATAATGGTTTAAATTAAATGGGTCGTTTAGCTGTAGAAGAATACAGTTAAGTTTTTCCTGTTCATAAAACAAACAGTTGCAAATGAAAAGTATTAACATTATAAGAAAAAACACATCATGAATCAAAATTTAAATTAATCTATTCACCAGCTGGGTTTCGTGGATTATATCAGTGGGAGTTTAACCGGAGGTTAGAGAATGAGAAAAAAATCCTGATTTATAAAACAAATATTGGTATTTTGCAAATATTTTTTTCTAGATCTAAGGAAAATTCGTCACATCACTGCACCAGAGATTAGCGACCTAGCAATAAGATACAATTTAATGATTCTGTGTTAATGAATATAATATCGTAGACAAAAAAAATATATTAAAAAAAATATATTTAAAAAAATTTATCACCATTTTATCACAACTGTTCGTTTTTATTACAAAAAATAGCATTTAATAACAAGTAATTAACTTATTTTAATAATAACTTAAAACATGATAATCACAAAAAAAAACTAATGATTTTTGAAAAAATTCCCTACAAATTTGGTATTAACAAATCTCATAATAGCTGCGCATCCGGGCAGATTCCTAAGGTTTCACGCTTCCACGGTTTGTCGCTGAAGCGCCACAAGTAAGTTTTTTTTATGAACTATTTCTTAGTACAGACAGTTTCATATGTGCAGAATTAATATCGCACCTATATGATTAATTTCGGACCTGCTCTCGGGCACTGTTAATATGGACGGGAGGATTTTTTAGCATGTCACGAGATTGGTAGTTATCGTATTAATATATTTTAATATCAGCCTTATCATATTTATACAAAATGAACATACTATATTCGACTATACGCATTGAACGCACGAACAAACTATATTCACGCAAGTAGCAATATTATCGCGCGCGCGCACTGTGCGTAACTGGTAATTATGGTAACTACTGACCCCAGGTATGTTAATAATAATAATAACAAAGCATCTATATAGCGCAGTTTTGTGTTATTTCACTTCAAGTGCGCTTTAATTATTTAAATATTAATACCGAAACATTCGTCAAATCACTACTACATTTCATAGAAAAGTCGTAACTGAGGTGGCTTGGGCATATATTAAGAGTGTTATTCCAGGGGGAGGACATTCCGCGGGCCGCCCCAGACACAGGTGGAGAAGCAACTCTAGAGGCTGTGCGACGAGAGGCTTAACTTGCTATGGACGGATGATATTGACGTAACTCAGGACAGGGACGAATGGAAGTGCCTTGTTGATGCGATGGGTTCCCGACCCGAGTAGGACAAGGGGAAGAAGATTATGCATTATCTACAAAAGAATGTGAACTACCAAATTTACAAAAAAATCACTTCTTTATCTCTCGCACAAATGTGTAAACAGTGCTATAAAATGAACAACGGCTATTTTAGAATCTCACGTTGATGGCAAAGATACGTAACTCAACTATTATTGGGATCCGCTTTTCATATAATTCAGGTGCCTTAAGGGCTCTTGTCATTTAGAACCTATGTCAAAATCTCTAATTTAGAAATTTATACAAATATACCCCTTTGATATAATTAATATATAGCACCTAGCTGTGATTTTAAACAGAAGTTAACTAATTTTTGATTGACATCGTGTTTTTTATGTACAATCGTTTGAACTATAATGCTCGCTTGCTGTAGCGCCACTTCACGCATCCGAAGCATTAAAATTAATAAAAAGATTTAAATGTTTTTTTCCATATGAATCCTTGCATGACCATCATACTATTGCGACAATCATAAAAAAGGCATGCAGCGGCACTAGCGAGCGCACCAGCGCCTTGTGTTGTCACACGGTATGTAAACGTCACCACTGGTAAAGCAATTATCACCGACTCAAATTGATAAAAATAAAAAATTACAAAATATTTGTTTTTAGATATAAAAAAGGAGCCAAAATTAAATCTGTTCCAGGTGCAATTGTTTTAAATTTATATAATTGCTTTTATACGTTTTACTTTTGTTTTTACATTTTTATTGTTCCCTACTCGCTACGCTAGTTTGGGCCGTGTTGTAGGAAGTAGTCCATGTCTCTACATAAATATAAAATAATCTGTCTTATTAAAATTATAACATATGTGTAGTATACTTTAGATCATTTGCTACAGAAAAAACATTGATTTATACAGTAAAATTAAAAATAAAACTTGTTATAAAAATAACTTTGAGGAGGCCCTCAGGGAAATAATTTCTCTCGAAGCCAGTAATATTTTTGGGGATGCTGTGTGGAGGGTCTTTTAGAGGACAGGAAGGAGTGAACTTGGGTATTGAAGAGACGCATGTCGGAGAATGGAGGAAACACATCATTCCGCAGCCGAGCTGTTGAATACAAGAACGAGTCGTAGAAGCGACCTTGTTGTTGGGCGCGCGCTAGGCGTGTTATTCTGTTGCATTGATGCATTAACCAGAAGCGTTCATGAGATGATATTTTCAGAGTCGTAGATACTTTCAGAGTCGCCCTGTGGAAACGCTGCTTGAAATGGCTTTAGCCGTATTTGATGAACAGATCTGAATAGCCAGGTACTTCCCAATCTTTCTCTTCCCCTCTCCTCCCATCACCTTCCCTTCTCACTATCTTCAGTCTCACAATATACCCCAATCAGGCATTCCATAGTCTCACTGGCTCTAGACGATCGGGAGCAGCTGGGACTTTTGTTTAAAATATAATAATCACAAAATGGCACTATATTTAAGTATTATTTTCAATTAAAGTACCGTAAACGGCCATGCTGAAAACGAGGCATAAATTAACATCTAATATAATTAAAGCCAGAACAATCCCTTCAATTCTATTAAAATCACCTTTCTAAACGTCGCACAAAATATTTTGACACTAGACAAAAAAAAACCAAAGCACAGGTAAAATTTCTTTAAAATTCGAAGGGCGTTAAAAATAAATAAAAGCGGTAAATGAAAAAAAAACCGAGCTTCACGGGAATTTCGATTAAATTTTCCCAAAGGTTTTGAGCGCGTTAAAAAGGATCGCATTATTTATTCAGCGTCCAAATTAGCATCGCTAATCGGTGCGAATCCGATTTCAACACCGGAATAAACGGATTATTATTGCCAGGGCCGAATTGGAACTGAATCGAATGGAAATATCAGATCCGGCCGCAGATGCGCTCAGGTGAACGCGACCGAACTGGGTAACGCTAAACCCAAATGGTTAATTCACCGTAATGATCCATTTATGAAGCAACTTGTCATGTGTTATTAAATTATTTTATACAGAGATTTGCCGTGCAGTTTTTGATGTACATAATGTTATTTATACGCTTGTTTATTGCTATTTAAAGGAATTGGTGAAATTAATTCATTTGGCTGTTTTTGTAGTTAGGATAACGTCAAAAGTTATACCATGTTTTCACCGTCTGGGCCAGGGGTCCTCGATCTGGCCCAAGGTTGTAAGTCTTGGAATTATTGGATTGATTAAAATCGAGAATGATCGACGCAGGTGGGTTTTTGAACTCATTAGATAAAACACTTATTTATTGACACTTATAATATTTCTTCGACAAATACAATATGTGCACTAAGTGCTTGTGCTTTTAGGGAAAATTAATGACCACTGTTACTACTGATTTAGTGAGAAAAAGAAGAACTAATGATCGAGTTGACGTTATTTATAGAGAAAAAATAACACAAACGAAGAAAAAATATCACCATTGATTAGTTAATATATAGTTTTTTTAATAATGAAATAATTTCCTGGACCGTTGTGTTCGTTCCAAAATGCGATATTACTTTTCAAAATAATTTAGCGACACAAAAATAAGATACTTTAATTTCTGGCCTGGTATATTATGGTCAAAATATCTCACCACCCATTTCTATGTTATTACGTTTAGAATTATAATAATTTGATATTGTTCATTATAAATATGTATGGAAGGTCAATGTGAAAAAAAAGTATTTTAACCAATCAAAATTCAATTCCTAATAAATGTCCCTTAAATACCCTTTGTACTTAACGTTTGTTGAAATATATAAAAGTTACTTTACCAGTTCAACCTTTTCTTGCCGGTGCTGTCAACTGAGTTGACACGTCTCAAATAACTTCAATATCTCTGTAAGTATAATAATAAAGACGGAGTTAATGTTTTATTTATTTATTGTATGAAATGATAATTATTTTTATACAAGTATTTATCGAATGCAATAGAAAAATATATTCGGTTGAAAAATCGGAAAAAATGCAATATATCCGTATGTCTGCGATATAACTTGCCGAGTCGTACGGCAGTGAGCGAGAGGAGTGCGGGGTTTCGTTCGCCGTAACACGATGCGCGGTCGTCAGTAGTATCGTGCGTTACTAACTTGCCGAGTGGTATGGCAGATAGCGAGGGGTGCGGCGGTCTGCCAGAAATAATGAATGTATCATGCGTGGTCGATGTTTTTTCCTCGTTTCCACCACTTAAAAATAATATTTTTCTTATATATCTATGTAAATATGTACTATCAATTTTACATAAGTTTAGTAATAAATGTAAACTATTCCTTTTTATCCAACTTAAAAATAACAAAAACCTAAATGTGTTCTCTGTGCACTGAGTGTACAGCACCGGAGCTCGGGGGATTTTCTAGCACCGTAATGGAAGAGTCAGGAATATTCGCAAATCCCCTCGATCCTCAGCGACTTCCAAACGTAAGTAAATATCAAGTCAACTCAAACACGTTCCCAAAAGTTATGGAAATCTGCGGGTTGCACCAAAAATACTTTCACGTGTTTCCTTAGGCCCGACGAATAAAATCAGGTTGGCTTATGCAAATCTCGATCTCCAGAGTTGCCGCCAGATTTACATGAGGGGAGATAGTTGTTCAATTCCGCGGAAAAGTTTTAATGCATATCAACTGGGTAGTTGGGTAGTTTAACCGGTCTAAAAGCGAAGAAGGCCTGCCCGAGATGCATTCTTTTGCTTAACTTTGAATTATTTATTTGAATTTATACACGGTGTCCGGGGGCAAACTGCAGTAAGTCCGGGAAATGATTCTGCATGCCAGCCCAAGTAAAAAAGATAAATATTTTTTTGAAACATACTTAATCATTCACTCATACTTATGGTCTAGATACGTCCCCTGTTACTAATCATTAAGGATGTCTGCTATTGATAATATATCCGCTATATTAAGTACGAAAGAATTACCTTCTGCACGGAGTTTAGGTACAAGTTAGTTTTTAAATGACTCAGTCTTGAAATTATTGTTACAGATGCATAAAAGTGTAAGAAAGACTTTGTTGTCATTTGCATTTTCAAAATCATTAGTATTATTGACTCACTTTCTTGGTTGCAACTCACCCATTTCAATATTCCTTGTTGTAGACTCAGAAACAATGAATTGATTTTCCTCAATCATCACTAGTCAACAATAGAGTGCTGATACCAACCCTGATGTATGGCAGTGAGGCATGGAACTGGCAGAGGAAGGACGAAAGTAGACTGAATGCTGTAGAAATGAGATCTCTGAGACGAATGTGTGGTAAAACGATGTATGATCGTATGAAAATTTTTGAGATTCGTAAAGAATGCAAGGCTGATTGATGTAAGCGTAGTGAGCAAGATTAAGAAAGGGACGCTTAGATGGTTTGGGCATGTAGAGCGAATGAACGAAGAGGAGTGTAAGGAGAATATATGACGCGAATGTGAATGGAAGAAGAAGCCGGGGACGCCTGAGGAAGACATGGCACGATCGAGTGAATCAAATACTGAGTCGGGCCATGTCAGAAGTCGGAATAACAGAAGAGAATGTATGAGGCGTTGTATGAATGTGAATGAAGCAAGAAGTGTATGCCAAGATCGAGTTGTTTGGCGGTCCGTCCTCTCTGCCTACCCCTGCGGATAAACGGCGTGATGGTTAGTTAGTTAGTTATTAAATATCTAGTACGGATGAGAAGTATTTTATTTATTTTTGTTTTACCTTATGAAATATCAGCCATTGAAGGAATTGATTTTTCGCGATTTTACAGGCATCTTTAACAATTATTTAGGGGGTAACGGTGATTTAAAAAAAAGTTTTAACCCATCTGTTTTGAAAATATAACGAAATATAAAATTAATTTTATTTTTAAAATATTAAAATAAGCATTATGGTGGACTTTAAATTAAATTAAAAACGACCGATTTACGGTGGAACACAAATTGGCCATACAGAATTTAAAAGATCGACCCGAAAAAACCTTTTTTTTAAATGTTTTATTTTTATATTTTTATTTATCTATTTATTTTTCATGGCACTTACTTAAAAAATTAAAACAAAAATAAATAAAAATACTTCTCATCCGTACTAGATATTTACTACCCCTTTAATTTAAAAAAAATCATTATGTTTGGGTGGGTATTTTGGCCTCCAATCAAAAATTCAGTTTTGTATGAAACAGGCACAGCAGCCGTTCCCCTTAAATGTTCTCTCAAATGTAAATTATTGCCATTTTCACTCATGTTTCACACAGTTTCATTCATGTATTGTGTATTATGTGCTGTCCTTTTTCTGTAGCTCTTGTTTACCTCTTTTCGTGTTATGTATTTTGTGTAATTGGACAATATTCCGTAAAAAAAAAAACAAATTCAATAATCCATTCCATTGGCTTGTCTGTGGTCTAGATGTCGAAATGCGTAGTGTAAATTGGGGATAGTTCTTTGGTAAATAAATTGGTAAATATCACCTTTCTTGGATATGTATGTTCAGTGGTTTGTACTAACAAGTGATACGTTAAAGTTATAATATTTCTTAAGTAACTGCGAGCGTTCCGCCTATAAATCCAGCGGTAGCAAAGTGGCCAAGATGCAAGAACGAGGTATCACTGGCGCTTTTGATTAACATTATTGCATTTCAGAATGGCTTTAGTTAAGTTCTGGTTAAAGTTCAGTGGCGCAGCGCTCCCGGCGGCCGCCCGCAGGCATCAATCACCCAACTTCTGGCGGGAAAAGGTTCGCGCCTCGCCGGCACTCTGCTTCCGACAAGCGCAACCCTAATCGCCAGAATTCTAACAAAACAACTACTGGCAACAGAATGCTGGCTACATAACACTGGCTACAGAGCGCTGGCTACAGAATGCTGCTAAATAACGCTAGCTACAGAGAACTCCTGCAGAATAGGGGGTAGTTTGCAGAGAGTGTAGCAAGCAGCTTAAGGGGGGTTACTTTTGCAGATGGCAAGGGGTGCTTTGAAGACAATTCAGTACCCACTGAAGGAGTCATAAGCGTGATAGGGTTCATTGTTCTTGAAATAATAAGTACTTAAACACATACTAAGGGTAGGTACCTATTTACAATTTTTTTTAACTACTATTTCTTCTAATTTGGTCAATAACTTTAATTTAAAAAAAAAAACTTAAATAAACTTCCATTACTATTAGTTTTCCTA
Source organism: Halesus radiatus (assembly GCA_022606495.2). Lineage (NCBI taxonomy): Eukaryota > Metazoa > Arthropoda > Insecta > Trichoptera > Limnephilidae > Halesus > Halesus radiatus. Next base: position 15,392 of record JAHDVE020003132.1, on the reverse strand, counting down.
GACCTTCTCATTATTTTATTTGACTTAATCGATTAAATTATTTTAACAATTTGAATTATCTTAAATCCTTTCAGTTCTTTATATTACTTAGTATTTAATTCCTTAAATTCTTAATCATTCTTTAAATTATGTTTAACATTTAAATAAAATTTATTAGTCTAATTATTTTATTTATTTTAATTAATTAAGAATTATACGTTAACTTCATCAGCCATAATACAGAGGTATCCCTAGCATGGCGGGCAAAACATCATTGAAAAAAAAAAATATATGACTCAATAAATAATAAAATAAATAAATAAAAAACTGAAGTTTGATTTAGTTAAGAATGTCTGTTTCATAGAAAAATTTGTAGGCCTCTCAGTCAGGATATTTGTCAAAATATTATAGCTTAAGTACGTACTGATTCTTATGGGTAAGGGCTTGTAAGTCTATAATATTAAGTTTTTGAGAAATATTTTAAGATTTTAAGGGCGTCGTGCTTGTGTTTTTCTAAACGATAATGTCAGGATGACGTATTTTATTAAATAGTCTTTGTTAATTATTAAACAATCTTAATTAATTATTAAATAATCTTAATTAATTTTTAGATAATCTTAATTAATTATAAAAAATCTTAATTAATTATTAAATAATCTTAATTAATTTCTAAATAATCTTAATAAATTATTAAATAATCTTAATTAATTATTAAATAATCTTAATTAATTATTAAATAATCTTAATAATTTTTTAAATAATCTTAATAAATTATTAAATAATCTTAAATACTTATAAGGTAATCTTAATGAATTATTAAATTATCTTAATTAATTATTAAAAAATCTTTAATAATTATAAGGTAATCTTAATGAATTATTAAATTATCTTAATTAATTATTCAATATTCTTAATTAATTATTCAATATTCTTAATTAATTATTCAATATTCTTAATTAATTATTCAATATTCTTAATTAATTATTCAATATTCTTAATTAATTATTTATTTATTATTAATTATTAAATAATCTTATTTAATTATTAAATATTTTGATTTATAAAAAAAATCATGATACAAACTCCCGATTTAGAAGATTATTTGATTTTAAGTAAGAGTGGAACGATGTGTTGATAGAAATAGGACAAAATCACTAGAGACAAACTTTATTTATCAAACAACTCAAACAACAAATTGTGCAAACTCCATTCTTCGGCGGAATTCCCTTTGATCTTAAATATATATATATATGTATTTTAGATCAACTTAGCCCCGAGAAATCGAACCCCAACTTCCTCTTTCTCTCTTTGAGGGGCATCCACACAATCCGATTGTTTTTCGTTCGGTCGGAAGCGAAACAAAAGAACTCGGGTATTACCCAAAGCAGGTAATCCAATTTCGGCTGGGAATCAAATGGTCCCCGGGGTTAGTTAGGGGGACAAGGCGAAACAGCTATCGATGACGTCACGTAGCAGAGATCGTAAAGAGCAAACGTTCGCCGGTAGTTCGGGTGAAAGATAGCCTCGGGCACATCTTGTAGCGGACATGATGCCACTGTCTACATTCTATACTGATTATTTACTGAATTGGCGATCTTATGTCTGTGTTTTTCATCGCAATATTACACTTACATCCTAAGACTGCTAGTATCATAACTGATATTCTTTCAATAATTAAATGAAAACCCCTCCTTGTCGGTGCTGTCAACTGATTTTACATGTTTTTTTCACAAACTACGGATGCCATTAAAACGTGTGACAGATTTAAAGTTTATATTCCTGATTCTTAATTTCAATATTTATTGATTTTAAAAACGATCTAAAACCTCTCATTCCGATACGGTTCGAATTGGCTGTCATAAGATGTACATTACGCTACTAAGACGGCTGTCACCGACGTTGGTCGGCGTGACGTCCACAACGCCATATTCACAAACAAAAACGAATATGTCGTTTTGGCGGCATATAAAAAATGATTCATTTTAAATCATTATCGAAACGTTATTCGTAAACATAAAAACAAAATTTAAATGCCATCGATATCGTAATTTTTTTCTTAATTTTTGTAGACAAAAAAAACAGTAAAATTACCCTATAATGTCGATATATCTGCAAACATAGTAAAGACGGAGTTCGTATTTTGGGAGTTCCTCCGCAATACATTTATGTATCGGAAAAAATATTATAGAACTATTTATCAAACGCAACAGAAAAAATGTTTTGTCGGAAAAACAGGAAAGTTGTAGTCAATATATGCATTTGTCTGCTGGCGTTGATGACTGAATGATGCGGTAGTGCGCGAAAAGGTACGGAATATCGCTCACCGTGCCATCATGCGCGGTCGTCAGTAGTACCTAGCGGTTTGTCGGCTGTAATGGACGTGTTAGGTATTCATTTTATTCGTGGTCGATAGTTTTTCCTCATTTTCAGCTCCTATAGACAATATTTTACTTGTAAAAACATTTACTTAAAAACAAAAGATTTGCATGAGTGATTAATGCAAAATATTTATTTCAATCCAACTTAATAATTACAAAATTCTAAATGCGCACCCTGTGCACTGAGTACATAGCACCGGAACTCAAGGGATTTTCTAGCACGGTAAGGGAAGGGGTAAATCGAGTATTTTAATACGTGAAAAATATTAATCTCCTTCTCGAAATGTGTTTATTTGAACACATCAACACCGTGCATTTTTAATAATGCATGTGTTATAAATTTAACTAGGAATAACGTATAAAGTTATATATCACCGCGATATTCTATTCAATACATCTAAAATGTACCCCGACTGCCAACAAAGATAGGACCATTAAAGTTTCGGAAAGTTTCCTTTGCGGGGAAAATGGTTAAATAATAAAGCAAAGATCTGTAAATAGACTTCAGTCGGTGTAGGCAGCACCTCATTAGAAAATCACACTGAGGTACTGTCTTTTTATCACTGTTTATTTCGAGGGAAACATACAATAAAACGGTAAAAAAATGTATGTCCTCCTATGTATATAATATGAAGTACCCGGCGTTGACCGGTGTTATGAATGGTCTCGAATAATGCTTTGATGTGTTACCCTTACCCCTACCCCTACCCCTACCCTTAAATCTACCTCTACCCCTACCCCTACCATCTCCGGACAACGCCGATCATTTTTCAAAGAACTGCGCGTAAATCGGTCGAGTAGTTTTTTAGTCCATAGCGTATACACCTATGAACATTGCCTTTTATATCTATAGATAGAGAGATTAAACATTTTAATGACTTGATTCGTGATTATAATATAGATACCTATGTAGTCATTTTAATTTCCCTTACGTAGATCCTATTTTCAGCAACAAAATGAATCGTCGTAAAAATTCTACGTTTATTTTTGTTTATTACATATCTAGAACAAAGTAAGCGCACCCCCACTCATAACTGGTATAATACAGGAGGTTATGTAATATATACATCATAAAGTCTCTATAACTTGTATCAGAAAAATACCTCTTAATTGAAATTTATACGTAATTTAGGACACCGGATAATTTGTTGAAATTTCAATAAAAATTATAACCTGCATGTAAAAAGCTGTAGCCGGTATTTTTCTTAATAAAACAAAGCTTTCTTATGCAGAATTCAAAGAATCAGTTTCTATTTGCGATATTTTTGCCGAAGAACTATTTAATAAAAATGTAAGCCTCTGTACTGATAAATCAACGGTAATAAGTGTAGCAACAAATTGAGATCGCTTGTTTGTAGATTTCACCTAGGCGGACGTTTTGGCCGGCGGCCAGCCCCGAGCGAGCACTGGTGCGCCAGTACGCCCGTTACGCCACTGGGCATAATGTATACATTCTATACTGTCGTCAACAGGCTAATTTGTTTCTCCTTGCGGTGCGGGAAGATAAAGAGGCGTTTTATAAGTGCTGTTTAGTTCATAAGAAGGAATAAAAGTGACAATTCAAGTCAAGACCGGAATAACGCTTATAATATGCATGTCTTTACTAGTTAACTAGTTTACTAACGACACATAAAAATCATTTAGGCTTACATCAAAAAAATTAAGGTTTTTGATTTGAGTTGACCAGTCCATATTCTGGATAATAGCGAATAGTATCCTTAATTAGTTGAGTATGTATTTATTTATTATATCGTTCACGCCCTGTGTAGGCTTTTACATACTCGTATTTCGTTACAAAAAATCAAATTACAATAGTGACACAGGTGCAAAACACATCACAGTAGGTACATACGTAAAATAGATAGTCTTCACGAAATGCAACAACCAAATATTTAATTTGCCTTAGAAACAAATTCAGCAATAACATCTTGTAAGTACCATTCCAAATAATTAACAACATACGCGAATATACAAAACACACTTCACATTCACTTAAACTTATAGTCTAGGAGGGGTGTTCAAAAGAAAAGGTGAATTATTTTTTCGAAAAGTATTTATTGATTCATCAATATCCACTTTCTCGCCTTCAAAGTAATCCCCCTCAGATACAATGCACTTATGCCAGCGCTTCTTCCAATCCTCGAAGCACTTCTGGAATGCGCTTTTCGGTATGGCCATCAGCTCGTTCTTCGATTCTGACTTTGTCTCATCAATTGTGGCAAAGCGCTTAAATTTTTTTTTTTTAAACTTTTTTTTTTAACTCGTATACCTCAATAATTATTCAGGATGTATGCAATAATTTATTGGGGAAGTGCAGTTCATTATTTCAGCTTCTACGGGGGGGGATATTTATTTATTTATCCGTAAGAAACAAACAGCTTTTAAAACAAATATATATACAAAGGAAGTTTAACAAAGGGTAAGCCAAGAATGTTTATTGTGCTAACAGAGGTTAAATACAGACGTTTTATTTATTGAAAAGGATGAGTTGTAGTAAAATAGGTGAATCAAAAATGTACTCGTACGTAATAATTTTGAAGAAACACATGAAAATTTGTTTCTACGGTCTTCCAAAGGAGAAAGGGTTAGAGTTAGTTCAATTTCGTCAGAGTATTTGTCTCTTTAAAGTCCTAACTTGAAAGCAACCCCTCTTAAGAACCCATGTTGACCGGATTCAATATGACGAATATGGAAAACATAATAAGGAGACCGAACGACACACGTATATACACGGTAGGGGCGAACCAGGGACCAGTTTAGAGTTCTAAGGGTATTCATACTAAGTTTTTTTTTAATTGTTTCTACAATCTCCCAATTAAACCATTACTAGGCGATTGTATGAGTGACGCAGAACGGATCTGGAAAATTTTTCGGGACTTAAGAAAAAACGCTTTATCGCTAATACTCCTACTTCGTGTTTGCACCGTTGAGATTAAGAATAGAATTGCAAACTATATTTTTTTTCCTTACTCTATTTTAATTAAATGAAACAAACAATAATACCTTCAACACCCAAAGGGTGGTATAAAGGTTCTCGCACAAGGGAATACCCAAAGCGAGGAGGGAACAGAAATAAACATGGGTAGTTCTTTGTAGGAGTAATTTTGAAATCCGTAAAATCCTACCGAGTTGTACTAAATTGTATTGATTTTATATGCGATTTGAGCAAATCACCTAATAAGCCTAAAGAGCTTAAAAAAACAGCCAGTACTTCAGTATTTACAAAAGCAAAGGTACCAATTTGTTTTTCTTCTGTAATTTGCATATAGGCAAACTTGAATATAAAAATAAAGCATCGCTATGTATTCATCTGTTAGGTCATAAAACCGAGCAAGTACTGTTTTGATCTTGGCATAAAAACTGAAGATAAGAGTTCCCCGGCAAAGAAGGGATGGGGGAAAGCGGAATACGGACTGGGGTTAACACGTTTATGGTAATGACCCGTGTAATAAGAACTAAAATCAGGGCGCGTATTTCCAATATGGATAAATTATTACGCTCTGTAATTTAGTATCAGAGTCGATTTTTCTCATTCCATCTTTAAGATGAGAATCCGTTAAAATTTTTATATTTTATGGCAAACCGTTAAACGATATGGTTTTATAGGAATCAACTTTTTGGAAACCGTTTAAATTTTATGAACTTAAACTCGATCTATACGCTTCTCGTCGAAATGAGCAGATTTCCCGGAAAAGGACGATGAACTGATTCCCAAAAGCAGCTTTGTGTCAGCTACCTGCTAATGATTATCACTTTCTGCTTGGTATCAAAAGTTATCAATTTTTTTATAAATTATTACAAATTTCGTTGCTTTTCACACTTTTTATGTGATTTTTGTGACACACTACTCCAAATTACTCCTAAATGTCTAGAGTCAGAGGAAATATGACATCCTCAATTTGTGTAGGTATATTGAGAGACTGAAGAGATTGATGAAGGGGAACAGATGAATAAGAAGCGTATTTGGATATGCCTGACTATTCAGGTGTGATCACAAAACACAGCTAAAACCATTTCAAGCAACTTATTGATTTTGGATGGTGGGCTTTCACCAAGACGATACTGAAAGTATATACCGAAAGCGTAGCATTATTTGAAATAATGCAATGGTGAGATAGCCAATAAAGACAAAATGATACAACGCGCCAGCTTAAGTGTACTGGCGTAAAAAATCCATTATTTGGAGGGGACGCAAACTAACTTATATTTTGTGCATTGAAAGAGTTAGCAAGAATTTTTAAAGATTCTTGTTTTTGCGTCTCTACGGGCGATACTCTTGACTATACTCATCTATATATGATTTGGACTCCTCAGAGACACGTAAAGGTATTGCCCTACTTGAATATTAAATTCATTTTATTTAACGGTAACGAGATTCTGGAGCTAACAAAAAGTTGTCCGAAGAAGCTAAACTAGCGGTCCACAATGGAGTGCTGATACCAACCCTGATGTATGGCAGTGAGGCATGGAACTGGCAGAGGAAAGATGAAAGTAGACTGAATGCTGTAGAAATGAAATCTCTGAGACGAATGTGTGGTAAAACCATGTATGATCGTGTGAAAAATGTTGAGATCCGAAAAGAATGGAAGGCTGATGTATGCATAATGGCAAGATTAACAAAGGGACGCTTAGATGGTTCGGGCATGTAGAGCAAATGAACGAAGAAAGGAATGTATGGATAATACATTACGCGAATGTGAATGGAAGAAGAATCCGGGGACGTCCGAGGAAAACATGACACGATCAAGTTAATCAAATACTTGAGTCGGCCCATATCAGAAGTCGGAATAAAAGAAGATAAATTATGGGACGATGCATGAATGTGAATGAAGCAAGAAGTGAATGCCAAGATCGAGCTGTTTGGCGATCCGTCCTCTCTGCCAACCCCTGCGGAGAAACGGCGTGATGGTTAGTTAGTTATTTAGAGATTCTGGCTCAAATAAATTTATTTGTACCAGAATCTCACTCTCGAGGACGTCATCATAACCTCCTGTACAGTCGAGCGAGTTGCTCTTACTTATTTATGAAATCATCTGTGTAGAGAGCCACGTGCTTCCTAAATACGGTATATCAAAAAATCGATCAGTTTTTCTTATGTCCTACGCACTTGCAGGGTTTTAAGCATTACTTATATTATATGCACTGCATAAACGGTACAATTATAATTAATTATCTAAGATCTGTAATGCCATAAATATTTATAAAAAATTAAATTAATAAATAAATGTAAAAACACCAATGATCAAGCATCAACACTCGAATTCACACTTTTTAAATTTTAATGTTATCCTAAGTTTAATCGGCATTTATAATATTGTCATTAGTAACATTATAACAAAAAAAAAACATTAGCTGGTTTTAATTATTTTATTTTGTTACTTATGTTCTCTTTGTCCAACTCATAAAGCAACATTTTTAACAAAAAGACAAAAACTTCAGTTTTAAATATAACGAAAAAAGAAAAATAAATTTTAAAGAAGGAAGTTAGCACTTGGGAGTGTAATAATATTTAAATTAAATCAAAAACACTCCACTTTAATACACCAGCTTATTGCATTTATAGAAATACAGTCGATCGCGTTTCGCTTGGATGAAGATTTTTCAAGGCCCAAATATTACCTAAATACTTTTTATAATTAACTACAGACACATTGCCTTTTCAGAATTTGCTAAACGGCTGATAGAAACGAATCATTAGTTCATTAATAGCTCGGGAACTAAGTCACATAAAAATGGAATAGGAATTAGGTTTAACACCGAAATAGCTGGATGAAACGACTCTGAACCCAATATAATAACGTCTACAGAATTATGTTTGTATATAGGAGATACAGCAGTGTATCGGTAATATTAACGGATTCGCCAGCCTGATGAGACACCGGATCACATGAATCAGGATTTGGCTAATGACCCGCAAAAACAAGGTGGTGACCGCAGCCTACCAGCACAGAGAGCCACTCCGAGTGAGCGCTGGGCCCGAGCACACTCAGGACCACACCCGACACAACTATCACTTTATTTTATTTGTGTACCATAACATATTATGTATGTTACTTTTGCACTATTAACTGTATGGGACGTGTGGGACCAACCACCCTACATCCTGGAATAAAAGCCTATTATTATTATTTTATTTAAAAAAATAGAAGCTTTTCAAGAAAATCAAGAAAGCCTTATTAATTCTAACATGATAGTCGATAAAAAAATAAAGTATACTCCCATATTTGACTTGTTTCGTTAACCCCGCTGAAACTTTTCCCCCTTCCAGTTGATTCCGTCTAAACTAATTTTATCCCACTTTGTATCTATTTGTATCTATTTATATGTGCCCGTATTTTATTATAATTAGTTAATATTTGAGCGCTGAAGAAGCTTGAGCTAAGCCAAACCCGGTTGGTTGTCTTTGTATTAATTTGGTGGTATGTTACAGTGTGTTTTTCATATAATAAAAAAAAAGTTTTACCTCTCTATTATTATATATATTATATTACTTGTATAATTAATCTTATAAACTGTAAGTATACAAAAAAACGATCTTTAATTTGTTTAATTTTGGATAGAATACCGTATATGAACATTTTTTTCAGCCAAGAAAATCAACGTGTGCAGTCATTTGTCTTCAAAATATCTACTTTCACGTCGTTATTATGAATTATAATTTATTTTCCCAACCTTCTTGATTGTTTTTACGATGAAACTGAATTTGTACAACAAAATTAAATTATTTAACATTTTAACAGGTATCCTAATGGGCCAAGGTATGCATATACACCATAATTACACATAAGCAAAGTAATTTGTGCACTTTAAGATAACGAGGTAAAATAAAAAGTTACTAGATTTTAAAAGCATTAAAAACATTTCCACGCAATATTTCTTAAGAAATGATACCAGCGCCTGAAAAAATAACAAATGAATGGATCGAGATAAATAATTCAATGAATTCTCTGGAGCGGTTTTCCACAAAAAACGACTTTTAAATAAGTTTTGTTTTACTCTCTGAGAATTATTGTCCCAGAGTAAAATGAAAAATTCAACGGAAGGAGGAGTTTGAACTGAATTTTTCATCATTTAATTGCTTTAAAGGTGGCACTTTATAAACCCAGTGAAAGGAATCCCACTCTCGCAGATATATTATGTTAATATTTAATATGGTTATCATGGTATCTCACTACTTTATTTAAGTAACTACTTAGAATTATTCGACTGAAAAGAGTAAAAGTTTCCCAAAAAATAATTTCGTTTGTGATATCTGCATGATACCTTTTACACCGTGTGTTAATTTGTCAAGGTACCGATCTGTATAAGGACGAGACCTATAATGCAAAGCGGTAAGAAGCTAAAAAGTTAAAAACCTGTCAAAACGTCAGTAATTATAAATATAAGTTACAATCAAAGAACATATAAGATGTCTTCAAAAAAATATTTTTTCCGAATTCGCTAATCATTTTATTTCAAGCAATCGTAGTTCTGATAAAAATACGAGGATCAATTTTCTTCAAATTAATAGTAACGGTAAACGCTTAGACAATTAAGAAGCCTTGGAAATTAAGAATTACCTTAATAATAATGAGTCTATTATTAACGATCAAAAAAACCTGTCTTAAAGCCCCTTTTTAAATATTTATCCTTTCATCCCTCCCTCTATCTCTATCTCTTCCCCCACTTTTTGCTAATCCCTAGTCACGCCTTCTCCCTCTCTGTGACACCTAATATGTATGTTCTGTCATTAAGGCCGAGTCCAGCACTGATTTAATATCGTATTGAGGAAATACGCGGAAAGAGGGTGGCCATATCAATTCTTGTGGATAATCTCAAGGAAATCGTATTATTTTACAGTGAAGCATTTAAATATATCGGACTTAATGCAAAAATGTTGAACTAATTCCGAACAAACATCTGTATTACAAAACAAAAAGCAAAGAACCAAATAGATAACTACTTTCTTCAATAGATGAATTTGTCTAATCTTACATTATTATTTTTCTATGTTCATCATTTGTCTGTACTTCTCATTACTTTTAGCATACTGTTTAAACTGATGAGGAGAGCTTAGCTTTTGAAACATGTTGATATTTATATACTAAAAAAAGTGGTGTAAACAAAGTTATCTTTAATTTATTGATAATGGCGCCACAAAGTGACTACAAATCTATTGAAGAAAAGATAATTAATTATTTTGTTTACACCACTGTTTACTATATAAATAACAATAAGTTTCGGAAGCGAGGCTTCTCTCATTAGAATACACAGTATACAGAAGCTTCGCTTCCGAAACATGTTGATATTTCATGATAAAGTTCTGTTTACTGTGTATCCTGATGAAGTTTATATAGTAAACAGTGGTCTAAACAAAATACTTCTTTTTCATTCTATCTATAACTACTTATATGAAGGAAGGTATAAGACAGTTATAGACATTTCATTCGAGAACATTAACTAAATTGAATTTTTTTAATACTAATTCGTTGACTTTAAAAGCGTTTATTTAATGAGATAAAGCTTTTGTTTTAAGCTTCGGGCTGCCGAAAGTATAAAGTACAAGAATGAATATTAAACTCAACTATTCGAGAAGTGTTCGGCACCCTGAGGTGGGTTAAACATGTATTCACGAAGACAGAAAAATGACTACAATACATATTTCTATAAGTGATTGCAGAGGAAAGTTGTTCCGTTGAACGTGTCAAACAAAGCTGGAGAAAATTGTTTCAGAGACTATATGAAGAAAGACTAGGTCAGCAACGGACTGAGGGTACCGAAGTAGTGCAAGACGAGATCCCTGGAGGCATATTGCCAAATAAATGGGTCTCCAACCCGACTTGGATAAGAAAAAGGTAACGATAATGACGAAGATAAATTTTACAGCACAGCGATTTTGTAAAACGTATTAAAGCTACAATTTTACCCTGTTTACTCGATGCTGTATGGAGTTTAATAACTAATCGTTTACTCCTTTGAGTTTGTGAATGAAGTCACAACCTTCGGAAGTAAACACATTGAAGTCAACGATTCTGGACGATCGCCGACAAGTTAATTCCAAAGGAAACTTATCAGACTGAGAAAAACTTTGGAAAACTTCTCGGAATCCTTCCGGCGTCGGGGCGCTGGCCCGGGGCGTGCCGACGCTTTAATTGGGCCAATAAATCCAGGCGCCAACCGCTCTAAGGTAGGGACAGGGAAAGGTAAAAATTTGTGCTAGTTTTCAACCCTTACGTTTCAATTATACCTATCTAGATCTAGTGCTAAAAATAAATACACACCATGCATAGTGATTTTTTTAGCTATCCTAAATAATAACCAAAGAGCTCTCTTTTATTTAATCGTTGTAGAAAATAATATTAACATAACCTAAATGAAACATGAACACGGAAAAAACTATAGAAAATAAAACGATTTCAGTCGCATCTGGGACTCGAACCCAGGACCTTTGCCTATCCGGGGCAACCGCTTAACCAACTTAGCTAATGAGACCAGTTCAATTTATGTCATCTTCAACGTTATCATCCCTCAAATTCAAGATTTTGTCAATATTATTCTCCATTTTTAATCCCATATTATTGGCAACTATCTTTTATTTTCTGACAATATGACAATTAGAAACTCCAGTGAAAACCATTAAAGCTTAAAATAAATAAATATACATATATCAACAAAAGCTATGTATACGTAAAATTTATAAACAGTTATTTCAAAGTGAATTAAATCAACCCATGAAAACACTCTGTTATGTTGGTACCATTGTATTCCGAATATCTAACACCATGGGTATCGCAGCGTGTGTTCTAGTTTTGAATTTGTATGGAAAATTTTATTTGTCAATTTTGTTTTGTATTTTATATATGATGTTTTTTTTTTGTTTTGGAGAAATTTAAACTTAATTTGGGTGACTTTATGCTCTATAATTGTTGTTAAATTAAACAAAAAAACTGTTTTTTTATGAATGAATTAACAATATTCATGAGCAAAACCAATTGTCAATACACATATTATTATAATGTTATTATTCTTTGAATACATCATTCTAATACATGTAAGTATATCTCTGTCTCACTGTTCCATTGTTTCTTTTTATATTTTGTTTCACTCTTATTATATTTTTAATGTCTCACCAAAAACATATTAATATACGCACTTCATGTAATTTTGGTTAGTTTTAAATTTTACCCTGACGAAGCTTGGGATGAGCGAAACCGGTTGGTGATGAATTTAAAATAAATTATTGGCTTAAAAAGGGTGTTTCTATAGTTTTATTATTTTTTGAGTTCATAATTAAAAGGATCATAATTATATAACTTTTAAAAAATGGACTGGAGTTCCTTATTGCAGTGAATATTGAGATGGAATCGATAAGCCGGTTGGTAAGGTACTCGGCTAGCAGTTGAACGGGTCAAATTCGTCACACCAGGTAACGGCAAAATCGCTTTTCAGATGAAGTTTCCGTTAATTTACAGGTTCGTATTATAAATTTTAGTCAAATGAAACACTCAAACTTTGTTTAAACCAATTTTATTTTATACGCCTACCGGTTTCGGAACAACCGTTCCATCCTTAGGGCAAGTGTATACACTGTATACTAGGGTGGTCCAAAATTTTTTTTTTATTATTTTTCATCTGACCGCTCCGTGAATTTGTTACATGTATTCATAGTAATAACATAGTAAAATTTCAGCGAGATGGCTCAAGTAAAAAGGGGTGCTCAATCGAGTGTTGTTTTTGAAATTTTTGTGTAAAATGCTTAATTTGTACTTTTTAATATATTATAATAAAACTAATATAAAACTTTTTTCCACTTAATTTTATTTGACTGTAACCAGGTTCAGCCTGTCAAGACCATCTTCAGACTTATATACACAAATATGGGGGAGGGTAAGAGGGGTGGTCTACAAGGATTTTATTCGAATATGTGGGTTTTCTTACAATTGTTACTAAGTGGTCTTTGGCTGTCTAATTTCTAATTATTTTGGTTTTTTCCAGTAGGCATAATTACCTCGGGCTTGTAGATTTACTTCAATATTGTTTGGGAAAAACCTTACAAGTATCATTCCTTATTAATAACTCCAATATAAAAGAAAAATTTGATATTGACTCTCCATTAGTAATTCATTGGGACGGCAAACTGATGACCGATATAACTGGCAATAAGAAAGTAGAGCGCCTTCCGATTTTTGTCTCTGGTAATGGTTGTGAAAAACTATTAGGAGTACCTAAACTTACAGCAGGAACGGGGGAACAAATATCTGATGCTGTTTTTGACACAATGCAACAGTGGAATGTCACAAATAAAGTCCGGGCTATGAGTTTTGACACTACTGCTTCTAACACCGGTGCCAAAAAGGGAGCTTGCACTCTTTTAGAAGGAAAGACAGGATGTGATCTTTTGTGGCTTGCTTGTCGTCATCACATATTTGAAATAATGCTTTCAAAAATATTTACTCTTTGTTTTGGGCCATCAAGCTTTGGGAAACATTACCGAAGGAGGACTATGATTGTCTTGACCTCGATAAGAACGCAGAACAGTTCGCTGAAAATACTCTTGAGAGTCTTACAACCGCTGTATCTAGAGATAATCAAGTTCGTGATGATTACGAAGAGCTAATAAAGCTCACCATGATTGTTTTGAACAAACCTCCTACGAAGATACATTGGCGCGCTCCAGGTCCGATTCATCATGCTCGTTGGATGGCGAAATTGCTGTATGCTTTGAAGATTTTTCTCTTTAGAAATAATTTACAAGCATTTAAACTAACCAAGAGAGAAGAAAAACAAATTGTTCGATTTGTTAGTTTTGGTGTGCTCATCTACACCAAAGTTTGGATCGAAGCGCCTTTGGCAGCAGATGCGCCAGTAAATGACTTACTACTTTGGAAGAGCTTAAAATTGTACGAATCCATTGATTCCGAAATCAGTATAGCAGCTAGGGATGTCTTAGAGCGTCACTTATGGTATTTGTCAGATGAACTACTTGCATTTGCCTTGTTTTCTGACAAGCTGTCTGATGCTGAGAAACAGGCCATTGTTCAAATATAAATTCTGATGTCGGTAATCGTTCAGTACAAGGTGACTCTGTTAAGCTTTCCTCAGAGGTTACATTAGATGCTTTTGCAACACAAAAAACGTTGAAAACACTCTTAGTTCTTGAAATCAAGGACTCTTTCTTGCAATTACCTCCTGAGACTTGGAATGACAATGTTAATTACCTTCAAGGCAAAAGCTGCATCACAAATTTGCGTATTGTTAATGATACAGCGGAGAGAGGAGTTAAACTGTTTGAAGATTACAATACGTTACTCACTAAGACTGAGGAAGAAAAGCAATTTTTACTTCACATCGTTGAACAAAACAGAAAAATCGTTTCCACTGAAACATCCAAAAAGGAGTTAACAAACATAGTTTTGAAAGATTGCGACTAATATTATGTTAAGTATTACTTTGTTACAAAATTTTATTCATATTTAAATAATTTGTATACTTATTTGATTAAAATACTTGTAATATTAATAAACCTTAAATTACGTGTTTTATTTAAAATCCTGAAATTTTGTCAAAAACTTATAATTCGATGAGCACCCCCTTGTATATAAGATAAGGGGCTGAAATTTTTAACACATCATAGGAATGGTAGGTGTAACAAATCAAGGGTATGGCTACACCTATATTTGATTATTTTTTTTTTACTATATAGGCCTGGACCACCTTACTGTATACACATACACAAACACAGTATACACTTGCCCTAAGGATGGAATGGTTGTTCCGAAACCGGTAGGCGTATAAAATAAATGTTGTTTAAACAAAGTTTGAGTGTTTCATTTGATTATGATGGAGAACCACAAAGTGATAGCTTCATACAATAGTATAAATTTTAGGGTTAATAACTTATTTTATTAAAATTTTTAAAAAGTTATTGACGACATTGAAATAGTTAAACAAACATAAAACAAAAGATTAACCAGCTTTGTACGTATAATATATAAGGCATTCGGAAAACTTGCTTTATAGGGTAATGTAATAAAACAAAAAGGTTGAATCTAACTT
>JAHDVE020003131.1:0-81044 GCA_022606495.2 Halesus radiatus | reverse complement strand
CTACTTTGAATATAGTTCGATACATTTAGGTAAAATTTTGAGGTTGTCAATGACTAATGTAAACAAGGCGATAAGAATTGTTTATCCAAGCGATCAGATGAACATGAAACTCGGGCAATAAAGAGATAAACGAACAATTAAAAATATACAGGGAAGATAGGAATATTTATTTAAGGAAAAGTAATAAAAAATAATGGGTTTTCGATTAACTCTGATTTATATCGGTTTTTTACAAAACCAATGGTTATTACCCACAATAATGAGTAAGCTAATGCGATATTGAGTTAGAGTGAAATGGAAAAGGGGGAGTGGCCAGGAAAGAAGTGAACGAACTCATATCTACCAGGTTTGGGGTAGGTAAATCACAGGTAAAAACGCCTATAAATTAATACATAAAATTATTAAAGGTAGTGAAAAATCAATTAAGGATGATATCAATCGACCCGGATGAAAGTATAAGCAGACGATAGGTATATGCAAAAGGTGTAATACAGCTAGACTAGGAAGAAGCAGTGCAACACATTGAAAAATCATTCTGGAAAGGTATATTTACTAACTCAGGCAGGTGAGGTGGGGAAGAAATTATAAAGTGTTTACACCAATATTAGGATCAATTGAAAATTGCGCGAAAAGATTCGTTAATCGAATATTCACATGTTAGATCAGAGAAAAATCATGTTACCATCGGAAAATTCATAAATAAAAAGATATCGCATATCAAGATAATCAGGGACTAAGGGAATTTCTAAAATTGAACGATGTGAAGAAGGCGCTTCTTTAAATAAAATTCAATAATGACATAGTGGCTATAATTACGAGATACCCGAGTTCATAGGCGACCAAAGAATAAGCGATAGATAATATTTTCAGAAAAAAAACATGAATCGAAATTTCCAATTCTAGAATAAGGAACAGCAGAGCGTTCTAAAGGAATTAACTAAATTCGATCCTGGCCGGGGTGAGGAAAAGTGACAGATGCGAAGGCGGACCAGGTTTTATCTAAATATTTACATTGAAGAATTACATTCGAAATTAGTGTTACTTACACATAGGTTTACGAGTTGGTAAAGAACATAATGTAATGTAGGTATGGAATGGAGTTAAAACCTTTTGATTCTAAGCTAGGTATATAAGGCAATGTAATGAGGGAATATGGGAGTTAGTCGCGGAATACGTCGAGCGAGGAAATATTAAATTACGTGCTGGCCGATTTTAAGTAATTGTTTTGTTTTTGGACTTAGGAAGTTTCATTTGATTTGTTTCTTACAATTAAATAAAGTTTTAAAATAAATTCTTTTAAATAGTTGTTGGATTGATTCAACAATAGTTTGATTTAATTCAATAATAGTTTGATAAATATTGAAGTTTTTAAAATTCATTATAATTAAGTTGATACTAAAAATTACTTCTGTGAATTAATTAAAATTGGTGGTTTTAAGTGAAATTATAATAATCGAAAGTGTTTATAAATAAAGTGTTTGAATTGAAGTTGATTGGAGTTCGTCGCGAAATAAGTTGGAAGAAATAGTTCATTACGGGCGTATCGGTATTTGGGTGATTAAAAAGTGTTTTTCTGGACTTCAAAAACTTCATCTTAAAATAAATAAAGTGATTTTGTGTTCAAATTAATAATAATTTATTTATTAAAATTTTCTTAAAGACAGTTCGCCTCGAGTTGATACGTCGTTAATTGCGTGCGGAGTGATTAAAAAGTGTTTTCTGGACTTAGAGAGTTTCATTTGATTTGACATCTTACAATTAATAATATATTAAAATAAATTCCCTTAAATAGTTTGATCTAATACAATAATAGTTTGATAAATAGTGAAATTTCCAAAAAAAATTAATAATACTTAAATTACGTTAAAGATTCTAAAAGTCGCAATTAAAGTTGGTAACAATATATTTGATTTAATTTTCTCAAAATTATTAGAGCAATGTGATAAAAATAATAATTTAATAAATATTGAAAATTTCTAAAATTAATAAAGTTATTTGTTTAAAGATTTTAAAAAATTGCTTCTGTGAATTAATGAAAATTGTTTAAATGAAATGTGATTTAATTCATATTTTGTGTTGAACTAAATTCATTACGAGTTTAAGAAAAATTAAATATAATTGCGTTTAAAATAATTTAGTGAAAGTTTAAAAAACAGCTGAGTCTTAGTTTCATATAATTCATTTTTAATACTTAGTGTGGGATTAATTTCGTAAAAGAAAAATAATAAAGCTCTAAAATATTACCAAGCGTTCGGTTTACGGATTTAATTAATAGTTAGTAAAGAGAATTACGTGAGTACAAAGAATAAAATAGGAAAATAAAACAACAAAAATTAAATATTATCTAAAAAAATTTGGATTTAGAGATCATTAAATTTGAAGAAATAGTACAAATCGGTAGATCACGAATTGAAATTAGGAAACACTAGATTGTATTAAGTAAATATTTCTAGCTTAGATTAAACATTCCAGGCAGGGAAGTTCAATATGTTCTGAATCTTCATATTGGCGTGTATAACCCGTCTGGAAAAATTATGAATTTGTCGGGAGTTCAGGTGAGTCAACCATTTAATATAAAAGTTTTCAGGTTCTCCCGGGGAAGGCGAGGACGGAGACATGAATTATATTTCTAATGATTTATAAGTACATGTATTGTATATATGTGTATGTATATGTATATATATATGATTATATTTAATGTTTAATATATAGGTCAATACTATACGACCGTTATCTATCATGAGTAAATGTTTTGTATACTTGATCAAAGCCGTTCTAATCAAATAATTATGTTCAAATACATTGTGGGGTACCCGAGCGGTATGTCTAGCTTCATTAAATATTTTACGATAATCCTCTCTTTTCACATTGAATTATAATTAAACGAGTACTAAAGATAATTCAATTGTCTCACTCAATACCAGTACTTGAATTTAAATATTCAGAAATATAATTTTACATAAATACATCTAGGTATTTATAATAATTTCCGTTAGATACTTACCTGTATAAACCTCTTTTTTCGCATTGAATTATAATTAAACTAGTACTATAGATAATTCAATTGTCTCACTCATTACCAGCACTTGACTTTTAAATATTCAAAAATACCTAAATTTTTTCCATAAATACATTTAAGTATTTATAAAAATTTCCGGTAGATACCTACCTGTATAATTGTCTTTTATTGAGTTGACTCATAAACAACAACTTCAGAACATCTTATTGACTTTCACTTTGGATCCCGTGTGCGTTGGCTAAGGGGTTAAACGAGTGAAATCGTCTGAAGCTCTCCATCACGTGGAGGACGGGAGAAGGGAACGAAATACCAGTCTGGCTTCACCTAATTATCCCTCGTGGACAAAGAACCAGACTTGTTGAATGTTGAGGATATCCGTCGCTTCCAGAGGGTGGACCTGGTTTCCTACCATCCTGACGTTGGTGAGTTATTTTCCCAGAAGCGTCGACATTTAGGGTGTTTGAGGGGACTCGCATTCCAAGGTGTCATGGATCGATGCCTATCTTTGACGATGTTCGATGACGATGGTGACATTTTCACAGTAGGGTATGATAGGAGGGAACGATAATTGTCCATGGGCTTTCCTACCTGTTTTTCTGCGAGACGAAGGGACATGAGAGACAGTTTATTCGCTGACCACTTCCCGATGTACGTGTGTATTTTCCTAGGTGTATAGTGAAATAACTTCGGCTAAAAACTTGGCCTTTACTAAGAGTATGTATGTGTGTATGGATATATATATATATGAAATGTATAATGTATCTATCAAATCTATATGGCCGTTATCTATTTTATCTTTATTTATATACAATGTTTAATATGTATATATATAAAACCAATTATTATATTTATGTATATTTCCAAAAAAAAACTATTTATTTTATTAGTATATATTTCCCTAACACTTAAATTCGAAAACTAACGTTACTAATTATAAACATCCCAAACGATTTTTATTAATTCAAAGATCGTTATCATTCTAAAATAAACCAATGAATCCTAATTGTTATGCTTCCTGACGGGGGTCTCTGACACTTAATAACTGTCGCATATCTCAATGACACACATCCTCGACTGTTATTAAAACTAGGTCAACATTCCAAACCACACTCTCTTTTATCGAAGTATGTAGATACGTATAAGTATATATATATTCGAATTTCAGTACATCTTACGAAGAATAAGTACCTTAACAAACGTCGACATTTAATTGAAAAATAACTATCATCTTTTGCGATGAACTTTTAGAAATCACGTATTTGTTGTTTGCGTACATACATATTTTTATAGCGCCATTTTCATGGAAAGATTCAATTCAAAGACGCTCCACACCCGTTCGAACATATTGATGAATTCAACAGAACAAACAAAACCCACATTATTAGAAATGTCAAAATAAGCATAATCATTCGTCGACAATACGTTCCCAAGTTATGTTATAAAATTAATTTTATCTTCGACTTAGGTTTTCAAGCTTTTTGGAGTCCTACCTTTTCTCCAAACAAAAATCAATCTACAGTTAAATTCAAACTACATGAGATAGCAGGGTCTCATTAAACCAACCTGTCAACCAAACCAAAAAATAATATATCATGTATATTGTATTATCACTTTTACGTATATTCATATGTAGTATATCTGAATATCTGGCACAGATTCACGACCTGTGTTGGAGATGTCAGATCCACAATTTTCTGGGAAAACTGGAGTATTGTGGATTATAAAAACTCGTATTGTTTACATATATTTATAATTTGTACCTATCGATTGGGCAGAGATAATTGCTGATTTAAGCGTGGTTATCTCTGAACTCTTGATGCGGGGGACGGCCTTTCAACCCGGACTTTGCAAAAATTCGCAAGTATATAATGTTGTTTGACGAGGGGACGGAACCGGTTTGATCTCCTTTAAATGTAACTGTCTGGAGGACGGGAATTCGGAGGGTCTCGGACCCATGGATAAGGAAGGTGCTCTTTCCGTCGCGGTACAGGGGATGACCAATAGCGCACGAACTAAAAGAAGAGGTTACGTATACCGATTTGGTCAGGCTGTGCGTCTGTGAAGAGAGAGTTACTAACCGGAAACGTGGTCATCTGAGTACTTTAGGGGTAGGTCTGGAGCCGAATTGCAGCAAAACAAACCGTATTCGATCTCTCGTCATAACAAAAGCTGTGTAAACTAAAACCTAATCATGTAATTTTCCCAAATTTAGGAGAGGATGGAGATGGCGCCAAAACAAGTAAAACTGTACCCTTTAACCATGAAATTTATTGAAACTAACTCATGTAGAATAACACTTAGTACGATGAGGAAAGGAGATAATACTGTGATCATTACATTTATGTATACCAAATTTAAAATTGAAACTACGTCGTATTATATAGACCAGGAATAGTGCAATTAGTATAGCCCATAAGCTAAGTTTTCCCATTAAAACTCACGATAGAAGAAAAATAGAAAATTTAGGGGTAAAGTTAGGAAAATGCTAGTCTTCCTATAGGAAATTAACGTAGATTGCATAGTAGGATAATAATAGAGAGTTCAGAACATTAAAGTCTAAGATAGGAGTAATGTTAGGAATATGAATTCTGTCAATGGTATGCGAGAGTCTGCCTACGCTACAAAGAATAGGGGTTACCACAAAATAAGACCTTGTTTTTCCAATAGTCTGAAACAAAAAACAACACAACGTAGACTCCGGAAAAGCTTGGGAAATTGACCACATTGGAGTGCAAAAATTACCGTGAAAATTAAGAAAATCGGAAACACTCGAATGTTAGCATAGGGCTAGACGTTACACGCTGGCCAAGGAGGAGAAAAACCTCAAATTGAAAGGAAAACTACAAAGGGTTTTCCGATCACATTAGTTAGGAAAATTTAAGGCAGCAGTAGAGGAGTCATCTTAAACCGGTGGCGCGAACGGAGGTCTATTGCTAAATTAAATCATAAACGAAGGAAGGGCGGGCCATCACATCTTTAAAGGTCAGGGGGGGGGGGGCCATCTCAAGTTCAATGTCTTCAATGAATTTTCATCCATTCCAGATTTGCACAATACGAATTGAACGATCTCGCAGATAATATAGACATGCACGATTATCCCTCTACATAACAGCACCTGTTTCTGGATCCAGTTTACTGATCTCATTTCATAATCTAACATTTCACTTAGACAATATAACTGACTTTATTTTATGTCCCTGTTGCAGAGTACGGGGCCTGCTGGTGGATCTGCAATGTCTACTGCGATGCTTGGCCGTGTTATCTCCACATTACCTACGATTGTTACTGTGAGTACTGGTCAAACGGTTCTATGGTAAAATGGAACACTGACAAAACAGAAGTGAAGTAAAAAAAAAACTAAACCTCACCCAAACTAACTTCACCTAACCTTACAAAAAGTATTAATTAATCATGTTCTGTTTTGTCGCTCTTCTGATTTATCCGATTACCCTCGTAAAGTATTCCCAAATACACAAACTCTTCTACTTGTTCCAGGTATTCATCACTCATAAAATATTCCACGACGGGTTCGTAATATCTAATAATTAATTGTGTTTGTTTAAGCCCAACGAAACTTTAAAATGCAAAAAAATAACTTTTATTTATTTACAAAAATAAAAACATTTGAAAGGTCAGTTTATAATCACATTCATAATTACTATCTACCTAAACACAATGAAGGTAACGACATAACCCAAAAAACCGTCAACCCCGACAAAACCGCCAGAGACAACATCGCCAACCATGAAAAAACCGTCAAAAACGAATATTCATCTTTTACAAAACTTCATTTGCACAGCGTTTTTTTCTACCTTTTAAATGGTCACTATTACTTTGGACTTATGATCATCTTGAGAATATTCGTTCATCCTAAATACCCCGAAAAGACTGAAGATTTTCAACTTGCTCCAAGTATTCATCTTTTTATTTTTTTTTGTTTTTATTTAATTTAAATCAAATTTAATGATATTATTATTAAATTCTGCAAATATTTTTAGTTTTTATTATTATTATTATTATTAGCTGTTTCGGCGTTTGAGGCCATTTTTGAACTGCGGTTATTCCACATTGTGACGACTTATTTATACGATTTTATTTACTCCCACCCCATTCTAATTTCGACGGGTTTTTAATTCATCTTCCAGGCGTTTCTTTCGTTCCTTCAGCACGTACTCTTTTCTTGCATCCCTTGTAAACTTCTTTCGCTCTATCCCTCTCTTCGCTAGAAGCACTGCCAGTCGCTATCAGACATAACCACGCTTTCTTATTCTCTGAGACCAGTGCTTTAATTTCATCATCCTATCATGCATCGCCTTTCTTCCTACCTTGCGTATTCCACATTCCTCTCTAGAAGATTCACAGAGATTTTTTTTTTAATTAAAAAATAAACCACCTAATACATTCTGGAAGACCCTAAGTGGACCCTGATTCAAATAATACATTTTTGTACATAGGTTCCACCCAGACAACACAGTCGACAACACCAACAACGACTACAACTTCAACACCGACACAATCAACAACGACACCATCAACTGTTACACCTACGCCTATGACAACCACTCCGATTGGACCACGTAAGTTATACATCCAACGATCAAATTAAATAAATGTCAGTTTTGTTTGGTGGAATAGAAAATTTATTTATTTAATTCTGTTCAGTCTACAGTTAAATGTAATGAGATCACACGGAAAAAGTATTTCTTGGTAATTATACTGTGGTGCGTAAGGCAGCCACGATGGGTAAATGGTTTATTTTATTTCATTTATTTATATTGTACACAACAGACAGAGGGTCATTATAAAAATGTGAAATACCACCCACTTCCAGGCGTTTCTTTCGTTCCTTCAGCACGTACTCTTTTCTTGCATCCCTTGTAAACTTCTTTCGCTCTATCCCTCTCTTCGCTAGAAGCACTGCCAGTCGCTATCAGACATAACCACGCTTTCTTCTTCTCTGAGACCAGTGCTTTAATCTCATCATCCCACCATGCATCACCTTTCTTCCTACCTTGCGTACTTATTCCACATACCCCCCTAGCAGATTCACAGAGGCTCACTCTTATGTGGTGCCATGTTTCGTCTATCCTTAGACGGTCAGTCTCATCTCTTCACAATTTTCATACTCACTTCTTACATTATCATTTTGTAGGTTTTCGTTGTCTCTAATAATATATATGTAGTTATCGGAATTAGAATAATATTCATCAATGTAATTCATCTTGCATGTGTATTAACGGTTTTTGCGTAAATAATTATAAAACATGATTTGCGTAATTTTTTTTTTAACCAACTTGTATAATAACTATTAAAGGTATTAACGAAACACCATTTCCGACGAGAACACTGCCACCCACAATACCGCCAGTCACGACAAAGCTATCAACGACAACATCGCCAACTACGACAAAACCGCCAGAGACACCAGAGACAACACCACTAGAGACAACACCGGCAACAAAGCCACCGATTCGTAAGTTCAACATTTTTTTTAAAGTCTTGGATGAGGGACTTAAAAAACAAACAAAAAATATAAACAACATTCCAGGTTACGAATTATTTTAGTTTCTAGACAAGTGCGACCATCTATGAAACAAAATATTTTCGTAAAAAGCATTTGCTTTGTGACATATTATATACACATTTTTTAAACATTAACTCCACACAGGTGGCTATAAGGAAAATAATTTCCCTCAGACCCAATGTCACCTTTGGGATGCTGTGTGGAGGATTTTTTTAAGGATAAGAAGGTGAGGGAGTTAATTAACACATAATTTTTTTTTTTAAACTTATTTATTTGGTAAACATGGATCTTCCTTATAAGCCGTTAATTATTTTTGATCAAATGCCCCCATGGACTAAAATTTAACTTAATGGTACCCTGAATTAATTTCATAGGACTTTTAACCTTCAGCATGCTAAGATGCAAAACGAAACTTGCATTTCCGTGAGGGGTGACTCAGTTACCCCGCGTATTTTATTAATTTCATGCCATTTATTAATAAATAGAGTTTATGGCTTACATGTATTCTGGTGAAAAAATGATCATTATATAATTTACTTTATAAAAAACCTCTACATTCATCAACGAACGTGGTGTTCGCCCTATATACTGACTTACCACCAAATAAAATTTTGCTACCTGCCGGTGGTCCGGCGGCCGATAACCTTACCCCTTACACAGCTTTGGTAATAGCGCGAGCGAGTGTGTCATCAGCCACCACTGTGGGAGTAAGAAGAAAATGTATATTTTAAATCCTGAAGATCGTCGAATCGAAACTAGTTGACATATTTATGTAAAAATAAAAGTGTATTTTCATTTTATTCATCAGTTTATCTTTGTTCAACTTTAGCAAAATATCGAAATTCTTGACTAAAACTTGTAAGTGTAAACTAAATATTGTAATTGCTTCTAATCCCCTCATTCGTACAAGGATTGAGCAAGCATACGTTGCAGGGATTTAGTTTTTCTTTAGGAATTTACCTATAATTCCATAGAACAGAACTAATACTATTATTGTATCATGGTGTCTGAGATATGTGTGCCCAAAAATTATTGTAAGACTTCAACCTAATTCAGAAAGTGTTTTAGTGTACATTTCGGCAGTATTTGGGTACACACTGAAAACTGAAATTATACTTATTTTCTGTTTAGTATAAAAATACGGTTACTGATGATTTATTTCGATTGGTAAAATCCTGATATCTTTATTTAATTTGACATCGCCCGAAGAAACATGATTTTTTAAAAAATATTGTACATAACAGACATAAGGTAAATATTATCCCCTCAAGTCCTCTTTGTTCCCGATGGGGAACAAGTAACTAGACAGCAGTATAGTATTTTTGTTCCTTTTGGGTAGTTACCCAAAGAGAAAAAGAAGAAGAAAAATACTCTACTGCTATCTAGTTACTTGTTCCCCATCGGGAACAAAAGGGAATCGAGGGGTTTTAAAATTGAAAGAAAAACAAATATTAAATAACATTTGCCCAATAACGGTTCATAACAATTGAAAACTTAACAATGATAAAAGCTTTTTGAAAAATGCTAGATTACATGAGGGTCGATAAATTTAGAAATATTCTGGGGGCTATCCCAAAATATGTGAATTATCTTGCCACTACGGTGAATGTTATATAGTCGAAACATTTACCCAAGATGGTGGATGAAGGGTAAATTGCTTATTTAGAAAGATATCTGGAAAGTTTTGGGGTAACTTGACCAAGACAGAAATGACAATTATTTGAACTATGTAATGGTTAGTTTGGTCAAAACATGACAAAAGATCCCCTCGAGTCCCTTTTGTTCCCGATGGGGAACAAGTAACTAGATAACAGTAAAGTCTTTTTGTTCCTAATCATTGTAGAAAATAATATTAACTTAACCTAAATGAAGCAAGAAAAAAGCGACAGAAAGTAAAAAAGATTTCAGTCGCATCTGGGACTCGAACCCAGGTCTTATGCCTATCCGGAGCAACCGATTAACCAACTTAACTAATGAGACCAGTTCAATTTATGTCATATTCATCGATATCATATCTCTAAATCAAGATTTGTCAATATTATTCTCCATTTTTAATCCCATATTATTGTCAGCATATCTTTATAATGATTACAAAGTTCTTAACGAACACAATTGCATACTAGACAGTGTCCCGGATTAATATCCGATTTTAATTTATATGAGACATCTATTGATTTTTTTATAAAAGCCTTAAGAATATATTCGATTTTTAATTATTAATTACTTTTATTTAGATTTAATAACCTTATTTTATGTATTAATAATTTTTATTCAGATTTAATAACCTCATTTTAATTTTTAATCATTGTATAAAATTATATTAAAATAACCCAAATGAAACATGAAAACGGAAAAAAACGACAGAAATTAAAAATACTTAGTCGCATCTATTTTCTTTTATTTTTCGTCGTTTTTTACTTTTTCATGTTTCATTTAGGTTATGTTAATATTATTTTCTTCAATTATTAAATATTAAAATCAGGTTTTGAAATCTCAATAAAAATAATTAATAATTAAAAATTTAATATTCTCTATTTAATAATCTACTCAATGGGAACAAGAAGAACAAAAAGACTCTAAATATATATACAGATATATAGATACTTGTTCCCCATCGGGAACAAAAAGGACTCGAGGGGTTAACATATTAACATACCGTTTTGAACTTATCAGGTTATTCTCAAACACCACCGATTTATATATTACTCGCACATTTAAAAAATATTACCACAACAAATTAATATTTAAAAAATTGGATACACGAGTAAGCAAACGAGGTCAATAGATGTGGCTCATACGAGTCGAGAGTGGCGAAAGTCTTGGTATTTAGTTAACAGCGTTTGAGACATTTACGGCTAGTGGCGCAAGAGGTTCTAATCTGTTTTAAATTGTAAGATAATTTGTTGTTCAATTCAATTCTTTATTCCCTTTGAAAAATGTACAAAATTTACATTTTAAGAGATAACCATCGGGAACACATAAATGAATGCTCTCCATGATAGCCGGTTTTTCGAACCATTCGCGATTCAGTCTGAAGAAATGTGTAACAATGTGTACACCCCTCCTGACCCGCAGATGTGGCCATAAGTGGCTTCACAAGGTTATTTAACATCGATGATTCAAATTGCATTTGTGAGATTTTGTTATTTTTAACAGGCCCGGTTTCAACAACGGTTGCACAAACGCAATCACCGCCAGCAACAACGATCCCACCATCAAGTCAACCAACATCTTCACCGATTTCGACGATCTCGCCATGGTCAGATTCAACAACAGATTGTAAGTTCACATTCAGGAATTACCCGAATTTATAAGGCGGCTTGTTACGATACGTTATTATTAATTAAATTAACAAAGAAACAACAAAACGAGGTGAAGTTCCTCGAAGCGAGGTGAAGAGATCCAGCCGTGTCAATGCGCTTGGAGGTCGAAGCTGGAAACGGTCCCGATTACATCCAAAAGGAATCGAAGTGACAATCTAGTCTCTTTCAACGGAAACAATCTGTCCAACAAGCCCTCCATTGATATGCTTGGTGTAACCTTCAGTGACCAGATCAGGTATGGGGGCTCCATCGAAGCCAGAGTCAAGTTAGCTTGTCAGAAGTTGGGCGTATTGTACAGGTCCCCCCAGATACTTTAATAGTACACAACTGCCAACCCTGTACAAATCGCAAGTGCGCCTCATTGTTAAAATTGGCAACCACCTCTGGTTTGGAGACCCAAATTACATACCTGAAAAAAAAACCCTTGACTTTGTATAGAAACGGGCGGTCTGTTTGATAGATCCCTGTCTTAACAAAAGGATTGCAAATTTTTAGAGCGCAGGCATCAGGTGGAATGCTGTATTTGTTCTACCGGTATTTCAATGGAAGGTGGTCTGAGGAATTAGATTCATTGATCCTCTCAGCACCGGTGCATAGACATTTGCCACATGAGAACGTGTCGCATCTATGACTCGTTCTGTATTTAACAGCTCGGCAGTAGAATGATTTGCCGGCCACTGTGTTTCATACCTCCTACAACATGGGCCTCTTCAAGACCCGTATTTACTCCTTCCTCCTTCTATAGGCTCCGAGGGAAATTATTTTCTTCTGTGTGGAGTTATTGAAAAAAATAACTTTAAATTTTTGTAGCACCGTTGGTTTAACTTACCACAATTGTGTTGTAATATTTTATATTGTTAACATGTGCTTTAAATTGATTCACATATTTATGTATCACAAAGCATATTTAAATAAAAATGAATGATAAGAATTGTGATACGTTAAGCCTAAAAATTTTAAATTAAAGAAAAGTTCTCACAATTTATTAAATAAGTAATTTATATCCTTTCTAAACCACCAGACCGAGGGCTAACGCCAAGCGGCGAGGCTTATAACTGTTAGTGCAATCCTAATAGCCTCTCTGTTATATCAATGTTAAATTCTATAATTCATTAAAAATATGTTTCACAAAAAATCTATTAAAAAAAAAACAATTCCATCAACGGACACAGCCACGGGCGCTAGGGTAGAATGTTGCCATCTCTATTTATGGAAAATATTATATATATATTTCTACTGTATTTGCCTAAGGGGAGCAACCCCGTATCGCGCCTGTGAGTGATTCTTGTCTGACCGAGTGTGGCTACGGTTAGCTAGTTACGTGAACACATAATTTTGTTTATTTTTTAGCAGTGCAGCATGACTATTGCTGGTACGAATGCCGCCTAATGTGTTCGGGCTTTCCCTGCCATATCGTAAAAGAGAATATGGATTGTTACTGTAAGTTTCTGCTAAACACGTTTTAAATCAACCTAACCTAACTTTACCTGACCAAATCTAACATAACCTAACCTAACCCATTAATTTATTGTTTAATTCGTAGAATTCCATTTAATTATATTTTTTTTTAATTTTAATTTAAATCAAATTTAATACTGTTATTATTGAGTTCTGAAAGTATTTTTTAGTTTTTATTATTGTGGCAGCTATTTCAGCGTTCAAGGCCGTTTTAAAACTGCGGTTAATCCACAATGTGACGACTTATTTACATGATTTTATTTACTCCCCCCCCATTCTAATTTGGAGAGGTTTTTAAGCTAGAAGTAAGCTAGAGAATTGAACGCAATACTCCTTGATGGAAACCCATAAAAAAATACCACCGCGCTACTAACCGGTTTCAGCCACTATAACATTATTACTTCCTCTATTTTACCACGTTGTTAGACTGCTGAAATTTTTATTTTTTATTTTTATTTAGTTTCACAACATTTATTATTTTATTCACATGATAACCAGTTAGGACAAATCTTTTCAATTTCAAATCGCACAATTTCAGATTATCGACATTCTTCACAATACCCTTTCAAAATTTCGAACCGAAATAATACGTACGACCACAAATTGATGCACGAGTATAATCTCCTGTCCCGATCCTATCTTCCTCTTCCTCTCCCCCCTTCCTTTTTTTTCTAATAAAACATTTGTACTTAACCACTGTTAGCACAAGAAACTTTGTCGGCTTAACTTTTGTTGAACTCCCTTTGTACATAAATTTATATTAAAAGTTGTTTGTTTCTTACAAATAAATAACAAATTCAAGATGTTTTTCATAGTCCTCCTCACTAGGGGTTCATGTGTTGAGGCGGACTAGGTTTTATTTAAGAAATGATTTTTTAAACTTCTACGACGTGCTTTTCAAGATGATGGATAACTCCTCTTCTTTGACTTCTTTGTGCCAGTCAGCTTTTTAAGTCATTTTCATATTAATAATCCATTTCTTTATTGCTGGTGGAAGTGAGATCTATAATGAAACTCAGTGGAGAAATATTTATAGCTACTTTTTCCAAAAGCATTTTTTAACTTGGGTATATTCATAATGTCATTATGGTTAGCTCTTGTGTTGTGAAAACTTAGTTTCTTTGGTTTTTTGAAATGCTTGAATTAAACATTCCTTGCATAGATATATTGGATGTTCGGGACTGTAAAAGCCTTATTTTTAGTTAGATTTATATACCCTTAAGTTTTTTATTTACTTTTGCCCTGTTTCAACTAGTGGAGTGCGATCCATAAATTTGGAAGGTTGTGCTTACTAGTAGAAAATCGAACCATTAAAATACGTATTTTTAAAACACAAATATTTGATCAAAATGTATTTTTTTCCACGAATTTGGTAAAAATGAACATGTAATCTCACTTGTTCAGTTGACCACAACGATCAGTAGAATTCAATGTAATCATTAACAAAATGGCCATTTACAAATATTCAATGGAAAATTTTTCATAACCCACTTAAAAAGATAACTATAGCAGCCTACCTTTGGCCACATAGCAATTTTGACCATAATGTTTAAAAAAAAAACTAAAAAATGTGCCATCGTTTGTGAAATGTTTTTCTGTTAACAGGTAATGGTTACACGGACCCGATAATTACAACAACGGTCGCACCACCACCACCAACAACAACGATCGCACCACCACCGCCAACAACAACAGCCGCACCATCGCCAACAACGACAAAAAGGTCAACAAAGACCACAAAGAAACCAAAGGCAACGCATCGTCCTCCCCCGACTAAATGCGCGCCGCCACCGGCAAAACACCGAACTAAAAAACGTCATATTTTAAAAACTTAACTCTGTAAAATACCACCTGCATCCATCCACGCTGAAGTAAAATATATATATATATATTTTTTAAATTTTTTTCACAAAAGAAAAAAAATACAATGCAAAAAGTCCCGATGAATTACTTTTTTGTAGTTTGTCTAACGGGAGCTTGTTATTTAAAACTTTTACACACAATGTTACAAAATATGTATGTATATATTAAATTTAAAAAAAACATAAAATACATATGTAACAAACTTTAAACATAAATTTTACTCTAAAATATTTCTACAAAAACATATTAAGCAAAATAAATTAAATAAAGCGAAAACAATAAATCCTAAATAAAATAATATTTCCTTATTATCTAATCAAATAGCTTCTTTCAGCTAGCCAAGTTTTTAATATGTTTATTAATTGTTTATTTTTGATACATTTTTTTTTATTTCAGCGGGTAACAAATATATTTATACAGCTAGGAAACATGTGATCTAAAGTTCTTTGTCCATATTTGTTTGTATGCTTATGAACCATTAATCCTTCATTAAAATTGACCACGGCATCGGAGGGCGGGAGGCGAACGGTGGGCGTTTAGGTTCGGCGGTTCCTGCCGAGTCGGTAGGTATTTCTTCCCGCAGCGTCTTGAGCTGGGGAGGCAAGCGGCCTGCTTGCTTCGTAGGAGACAGAGGCCTCGACTACCTCGACTGACTTTGCTTCGGCCAAAGTCTTCCTTTTTATTGACGTCGGGTTTCTTCAGGAACTCGATTCTGTGACTCGGTGGATTGTGATTGGTCCGATGTTGCTGACCGAGTTAATCCCTCTGGCTCGCTTCTTCTGGCGATTACAAAATTTCCAGAATTTTAATCCGGGCATTTACTCATAAGCCGTAGGTAGACAGACCTTGGGTACCTTTTCAGGGATTAAGGTAGATCGGTGTTTCCCGCAGAAATGACTCATATAAAAATTATTTTTATTATTCATATTAATATGAAAATAAATTCAAGGTATAACTTAAAAAAAAGATTATTAATTAAATTTATATTAACGCTTTTTCCGATTTCTAAAATTTCAAATTTGTCTAATTTTAAACCAGTTATATTTATAGCATCGTTTTGGAAACATAAATATATGTTTATATTAATAAAGTGGTGAATACAAATTTGTCTAATTTTAAACCAGTTGTATTTATAGCATCGTTTTGGAAACATAAATATATGTTTATATTAATAAAGTGGTGAATACAAATTTGTCTAATTTAAACCAGTTGTATTTATAGCATCGTTTTGGAAACATAAATATATGTTTATATTAATAAAGTGGTGAATATAAATTTGTCTAATTTTAAACCAGTTGTATTTATAGCATCGTTTTGGAAACATAAATATATGCTTATATTAATAAAGGTAAATACAAATTTGTCTAATTTTAAACCAGTTGTATTTATAGCATCGTTTTGGAAACATAAATATATGTTTATATTAATAAAGTGGTGAATACAAATTTGTCTAATTTTAAACCAGTTGTATTTATAGCATCGTTTTGGAAACATAAATATATGTTTATATTAATAAAGTGGTGAATACAAATTTGTCTAATTTTAAACCAGTTGTATTTATAGCATCGTTTTGGAAACATAAATATATGTTTATATTAATAAAGTGGTGAATACAAATTTGTCTAATTTTAAACCAGTTGTATTTATGGCATCGTTTTGGAAACATAAATATATGTTTATATTAATAAAGTGGTGAATATAAAATAAATTTTACTTTATTTATTTATTTTTCATAGTTTCTATAAAACAATTGTAATACGTTACACAGATTAGGATACAATACATGGATGTTTATGATACTGCTACCACCCTGAAAGACGATCCCTTAAATTAAATTATTTTCATTTTTTTTCTATTTCATTATTAACTATTGTGTTTTCCATTTTTTTTCATTTATTTTTATTTAATTATAATTTTTTTAATTATTTTTTTTTTCTCATTTTCATCTTATATAAATATATTTTTATTAAATTCGTTATTAATGGAGGACTGAACGCGGTTGGCGCTAACAAAAAGTTGTCCAAAATGGAGTGCTGATAAGAACCCTGATGTGTGGCAGTGAGGCATGGAATTGGCAGAAGAAGGATGAAAGTAAACTGAATGCCGTATAAATGAGATCTCTGAGACGAATGTGCGGTAAAATCATATATGATTCACTCCTCAACACACAGTTTGCGCCATTGCACATTGTTATTATTTCTATGTTCATAATTGTATTGCACTGTTTTAACTTGTTTTATGTAAAAGCCCTAAGGGCGTAAATAAATAAATAAATAAATAAATAAATAAATAAATGATCGTGTGAAAAATATTGAAATTCTTAAAGAATGCAAGGCTGATGTAAGCGTAATGCATAAGATTAAGAAAGGGACGCTTAGATGGTTTGGGCATGTGGATCGAATGAACGAAGAAAGGAGTGTAAGAAGAATGTATGACGCGAATGTGAATGGAAGAAGAAGCCGGGGACGTCCGAGGAAGACATGACATGATCAAGTGAATCAAATACTTGAGTCGGGCCATGTCAGAAGTCGGAATAATAGAAGAGAATGTATGAGACGACGTATGAATGTGAATGAAGCAAGAAGTGTATGCCAAGATCGAGTTGTTTGGCGGTCCGTCCTCTCTGCATACCCCTGCGGGGAAACGGCGTGATGGTTAGTTAGTTAGTTAGTTTCTCTATTTATGGCAGATTGTGTTTATACTATCCACCCAGTCCTGCTGGATTGAAAACTTAAATAAAAAAAAAATAAAAAAAATTCCAGTAAATGAGATATTGTATAAAAATACACATAGAAAAGAATTAGAAATAACAAATAGTACAAGTAAGTAATAATTCGTGTAATAATGTTTTAAACAAATGAATAAAAATAAAAATAAAGAAAAATTCATTGTACATGAATACGACTTTGTAATAAATATAATACATCAATAAGTATGAGGAATATTATAAGTTTAATGCAAATAATAAAGGGGAAAAGTCACAATGTTCGCAGTCCTCCTCACAAGGGTTTTCTGTTCTGAGGCGGCCTGCGCTTTTTGTCATTATTGTCCGAAAGATTTAGTTGTCTGTATAATTGATGCTTGTAAGTTGGTTATTGCTCAGTTTACTGGGATTTTTGAATGTAGTTTTAAATATATTCATTCGGTTAGCACTATACAATTTCAGAGCATTAATTTTATTATTTTTCCGTCCAAAAGATGTGCAATATTTTAGATTTTTGCCCTGGTTGAGTAATTCTGTTGGGCAGTGGAGTATTCAGATGTGTGTATTTTTGAGTATAGTTAAAACATTTTTTTCAGTAAAGTTTTTGTATATTAAAAGCTTGAAAGTTTAAAAATCTTTCTTCCGATGGAGTTCTGACCGGAACTTTCGGAATCGTTTTAATAATTCCTTTTTGGTCTATATTTAGACGTTCCGTCTGAGTGCCCGAGGCAGATCCCTATCCAGTTATTCCATACTCTGTGATTGACACAAAAGCATTATAAACTACTTTGTTGAGGATATTACGAATGTTTTTAAAGAAGTACATGCTCCTGGTGAGTTTTATTGTGTGTAATAACGTCAATGTGTGAGTTCCATATGAGATTTTCTTCAATTTCATTACGAAGTTATTTGATGCGTTTGGAGTGTGTTAAAGTGGAACAGAGACATGATAATCGATGAATTCTTTGACACTTATGTCATTTGAGAGCATAGTTGTCAGTCGACTGTCCGATAGTCGAACACTTCCCAACTCCTTCCATTCTCGAATCCCTTCAGCCCCATAATTCACAATATACTATATAAGATCTTCTGCTGTCACGGCGATCCGAGTTCTGATCTCCAGTCCACGGAGCAGATCCGGTGCATCATGCGGCCCACGGACGTGCCCGACCAGGATGCTCTGCGACCTGCTGTGGTCCGACCCTGACAAGGACAACACCGGCTAAGGCGAGAAATGGACGACACGCTGATGTGCTCTTTCCAGATCCTGAAGCCGGCTGACAAGCGTCACCTGGCGTACGGGCAGACCAACACCGAGCGTCCCGTCACGCCGCCCAGGGGCGTCACCAACAAACGCAAAGAAGATGGATCAGTCCCCCCGGCCACCGTCCTCACCCGCCGCCCAACTTCACATAACTCCTATCATTTGTATTAGCGTCTTGCAATATATCGTAAGGAATAAATACAGTTAGCTTATTTTTTTTCAATTTAACATGTATGAAGACTTAGACCAAGCCGTATTTAGTTTTGATAATTTAACTGCATCTCTTTATATGGTCTATAAATAATGTGTAATGATAGCCTGTCCAAAAAAAAAATCATAGATGTAATATAGGAATAATGTAAGAATAGGAAGTAAGATTTGTACAGCGCCCTTGAGGTGATTTTTCACAAAAACGGCGCTATAAAAATCATCCGATGATTATTATTATTATTATACTCATATTGGGGATGCCATGACTTTTTAATAAATTCATTTTAATTAATTAACTTGAATATTTTTTAAATATTATATCTCACAAAAGCGCCCTACCTCTATGGAGCACATACAGAGGACTTATATCGCAGCCAGGTTGGGCAATATTGTGAGCTTGGTTAAAGCGGGGAATATAGGAAGGGATTTATGTAGGCCCGGATAAAATATAGGAGGAAAGATAGATGCCGGTAGCTCGTTCCACATACGATTACAAAAAAAAAAAAAGTCGTCGAAACGAAGCCGTTCTCACGAAGCCAACATTAACTGTGAATGGTTGTTCTTCACCTGTCTGTTGAGTTTCACGCACGTGCACCGGCACGGAGGGGATCAACGTTGCTAGCTTCTTCGCGCGGGCTTTATTGAAACATCCGTAGAACAGATTCAGCATGCCTACGTTGCATCTGTGCATAGGGGATCGGTTTGTTAATAACGGATTGTCATTTAAAACGAACAGTTAAATGTTTTCAAAAGCATTGTTCAGAAAGCGTTTATTTTATTCGGGTTTTGGCGAATCGCCTTTATATAATATAAAATGGTAAATTTTTCTATTCTGATTGACTAAAATCAGCCGAAGAACGGTTTATATCTTTTTAAAGTTTATGACATCTTTTGAATATACATGTTTTTAGATTTTTCTTTAAGTTTTTGAAATTACTTTCTGACCTCAAACCAAATGGAAGGTCATTTCGAGATTGTGGACCCAGTACATTGAAAGCTTTACCCCCAAAGTTAGCAGCATTCGTATGAGAGGGTTCAACCAGTCTGTTCAATGTAAGACCTGAACGTGAATGGCCTCTGAGTAAGGATGTCCTTTACGCATAGATCAGTCAAGTATAATGGCGCCAGTTGGCTTTTTTAATTTTTTTATATGAATACCGCACTAGAGTCCCAACTGCTCCCAACCGTCTGGAGCCAGTGAGACTATAGCATTCCCAATTAGGGAATGTTGTGAGGCTGAAGGTATTGGGGAGGGGAAGGAGAAGGGGAAGAGGAAGGTGGGAATATACCTGGCTATTCAGATCTGGTCACCAAACACGGCTAAAAGCCATTTCAAGCAACGTTTCAATTCTGAATGGTGGTCTTTCACCAGGGCGATACTGAGAGTATCTTCCACTCTGGAACGTGCGCAAATACACTATATATTATTTTTAAATGAATTAATTGTGAAACAACACAAATTAATTAAATAAAATTTACTTGCGCACGCCGGGATTTGAACCCGCGACCTTCGGATTCGTAGTCGAGAGCCTTACCCCTCGACCATGGAGGCCGGCTTAATGCCTCACATACCATAAAACAAATTTTAACCTCCCGTCCTTTGGGTTATTATTAAAAAAGTAGCTAAAATAACATCATTTTTTTTCTTTTGTTTTCGCAACAACAATACGTGTTTACAATATATCAACTTGTATGGGAGAGACGAAAATACCCGAACACGTCCGTTAGCTTCGGCTGACCTCGAAATACTAAACGAGATGACGCAGAAACAAACTTGACGTATACGAATGTTTTGTGGGTTTCGAGTATAGTTTTTTGTACCTGAACGTACGGGATACAGCTTGTTGCGTTCGAGCGATAATATAGCCGATAATATAGCCGTATCACGTACGTTCGTATGGGTAGAGCGGTTAAAATGAACTATTTCTGTGACTCGAAGCCAGTGCAGGTAATCACGTAGAAGCGGATTGACGTGGCAGTATTTGGTGGCACCGCACACTAGACGAGCTTTTGTGTTCAATACTCCTTGCAGTCTGTTCAAATTTACACCAGGCAGACCAGTATGCAAAGTATTGCAGTACTCCAATCTGGAGACTACTGGAGCATTTACCAGAGTCTTAGCGGAATCTGTTGGGAGACATCTTCTCGTGGATTTTAATTGTCTTCGAAAAAATACACTAGACTCTACCGTTTTGCAAAGTTGAGTATTTATTGAATCTATATTTAGGTCCTATTTATGTTGTTTCACAATTAATAGATTTTAAAATAATATATAGTATATTTGCGCACGTTCCAGAGTGTAAGATACTCTCAGTATCGCCCTGGTGAAAGAATACCATTCAGAATTGAAACGTTACTTGAAATGGCTTTTAGTCGTGTTTGGTGACCAGATATGAATAGACCTTAGAGTAACAATATATAGAGACCTCACTTTGCGAGTTTTTGACCAAGGGTGACCTCAGGGGTGTGGCCTTACCATGACTAACAGGGTTGCTACAAATTAAATAAATTAGGTATTTTGTTGTGAGTAAGTAGGTAGTCGTAAATCTTGAAAACGATTTATGTAATATTATTTGTTTATTTAAGGAACATAAGCAATAAAATTTATTGGTACATAATATAACATGAAATGAAGTTACATTAAAAATTTGTTTAAAAATAAAAGTAATATAAAGCATTGTAGTGTGATACTCTTACAGTGTCTTCATCTATTGATTGAGAATCAACGTCAATTTATTAAAATACTGTCTCAAATATCTAAAATACGTCTTAAAATTATTTTCCGTTGGGTTTCAGGTACGGAGTCGGACGTTAGATGTCCAATGCTCTCTGAATTTTCCATAATCTGTAAATATGAAAACCAATAATTAATTTGTGTTTTAATAGCTTCATTTGTATTTTTATTACATACCATATAAGTACTTACAACATCTTTTTCTGCATTTAATATAAACGGATTTTCTGACACAGGCGGCGAGGTCCTATTTGGGGAGTTTGGTATTATGTGAAAATATGATTCTTTATTAGTTTTAGCAGTCAGTACATCAAAAATTTTCGATGTATTAAAGCTAAATAAATGTTGCACCTAATATTTTTTTATGGTAGTGTCAATAAATATAATGTAAAGTAGCACTGTAAGAATACCACTGAATGGAGTTATTTAATAATTTTTTTAAAGTTTATTTATGGCAAAGCGTACATGAAGTGAAATAACACAAAACTGCGCTATATAAATGCTTTGTTATTATTATTATTATTATTATAAGGCGGCTAATGAATGTGTTTATATTTTGATATACTTACAACATCTCTTTCTGAATTTAATGTAAGCGCCTGTTCTGACAAAGGCGGTTAGGTTCCATTTGAGGAGTTTGGAATTATCTGAAAATATTAGCCTTATTAGTTTTGGCACAGATTACAAAAATAAATAATGATGAATGTATTAAAGATAAATAAAGTTTACACCTAAAATTCATAGATACCTTTTGTATAGTCAAGGGTTCTATTGAATTACATAGAGGCACCGCGAAATCCAGACCTTTGGAAGCGATGTGTCGAATTTCTCAATTAAAAAATGAGCTGAGCAAATTGTACTATGGTATTTTGGAATCCAATTTACTCTTCTCGTTGCATGGATCCATTTTTGAAGTCTTGCTTCATCCTTTGAAAATCTATAAATAGTTACATGTATAAAAATAAACCAACTTTAGCACAGCCCTGATTTTTTCATGGTGGAAATACAAGGAATTCACAAAATACATTCTGTCACCATCTGTTTACCAACATTTAGCAATGCTAACATGAGAGCGAAAGAGACAAAGCTGCTTTGAGATGCCCAAATGAAATTGGTAATTTGTATTCTCATAATTACGCAAAATTATTGTAAATATAATATATTGAAAATGCATTAAAACTCAATTAAAACGGATGTTTATTACAATAATACAAATAATGCAAGGGTTGTTTAAAGTTCCGACTTCTTTTATAGAGTAGATTATTAAATATTTGGGATCAAAGTGAAAAATGCGAATTTCTTGATAAATACCTGTGAAAACTGTTTTTTTTTGGTCCTTTAGTACTTCAGTTGAAGCACCCGATCACTGCACATATAGCCATACCTTTTTTTGTGGATATCACTCAATTCACGTAATTATTTCACTTTTATCGCTTTCTGACCGTCAACTTGCCTGACAGATATCACCGAAGTGAAGTTCGTGCGTTTAAAGAAATTGGATTCATCGACTAACACCCTCCCACAAATGAATGTTTTGAACAAAAATTGTTTGTCTCTCTTTCTCATATGTTTATAGAACCGAGCATAAAGAGAGAGCTATACTTTGCGAGTATGTCAACTATACGTATATATATAATAATTGGGTAAGATTAGAAAGGTCTCTAGGTATATTATTACTCTAAGGAATAGACAGGTATTTCCGCACCTTCCTCTCACCCTTCTCCTTCCCCTTCCCCTTCCCAATACCTTTAGCCTTACAACATTCCCAAATTGGAGATGCCATAGTCTCACTGGCTCCAGACAGTTGGGACTCTTGTGCGGTATTCATATAAAAAAAAATATTTAAAAAAACGTAAACACAAAGAAAAAGTACTGATTTAAGGGAATAATATCCACCCCAGAGAGTATTGGACTATTGTGAACTAAATGCTGTCTTCTGGGTGATGCAATACACATAAATTCAGTTTTGCTTGCATTCAGCTTAAGTCTGTTTTCTTACATTCAGTTTGACATCTCATCAATACGGTGTACAACAGATGACCAACAATCATCCACTTCGCAAGAAGTACAAATCACGATTCCCGGATAATACCTTTCATTTAAAAAATTGACAAACATTCCCGGGTTACAAATAACCCAAAAATGTTTGAATTCCTCCAACAACCAATATACTATGCCGAAATGTTACTTATGTCAGGATGGAGGACTTAGCCTCACGAAAACTGCGCTTTACAAATCATCCAATTATTAGCTAGCTGATGAACTGAACCAATAAATCCGACACATTTGTCTAACTAGCCGGTTGGAAATAAACCAATAGAAATAATTTCCTGTTTCATTACGTCAACTTAAATTTATTTATATTTCCAAAAATTCAGCTTTAATTATTTGTGCTTGACTTGTTTCTACATCAACTTTAATTGTTTTAACATTAATTTTAATAGTTTTTACATCAGGTTTAATTGTTTTGAATCATTTATAATGTGGATGAAAATGGTATTTTACACAGACAAATTCTGGAAATACTTTTTTTTGTGTTTCTTATGGGATGATGGCGGATTGCAACCTGGAGGTGGTGGACGACGAGTAGTCTTCTTCGTCGTTCTTCTTGTCGTTGTTGGCGATGGTGTTGTTGATGGCGATGGTGTTGTTGATGGCGATGGTGTTGTTGATGGCGATGGTGTTGTTGATGGCGTCGGTGTCGGGGTTGGTACACCTAAATGAAATAGGAAAGTATGAGAAGATTAAGGTTTATTTAAGGTTGAGATATTTAAAACTATCGACACACTTGAACGGTTCCCTATAAACACCGATTCTCGACCCGTTTGAGCTATTGATCAAAATAATTACTCAATTTAAAAAAATCCATAGCCATACCAAAATGTTCATTTGGAGGGCGTTTGTGATGCCACACAGGTCAATGTTCCAGTGAGAGCTGTTTTAGAAGCTGGTGGCGTTAACTACATCAAAGCCAATATTCTAAGCATCAGGGATTTTGCGATTTCAGATAATGTTCATGTAAGTACACGATCAGTTCCAGAAAAATAATCTGAATATAGAACACATTTTTAATAGTATCGGATTTAAATAAAAGTTTAA
Source organism: Halesus radiatus (assembly GCA_022606495.2). Classification (NCBI taxonomy): domain Eukaryota; kingdom Metazoa; phylum Arthropoda; class Insecta; order Trichoptera; family Limnephilidae; genus Halesus; species Halesus radiatus. The sequence goes on along the minus strand of JAHDVE020003131.1, from coordinate 55,846 downwards.
ACTGGAAACCTAGAACCTGCGTTAAACGGGGACGGTTCGATTGCAAACATTTAAAAATGTCAATGATCGTCTTTGTGTCACCATGTATTGAAGGTTATTTGGTTAAATCGGTCAAAATTCAAGTACTTTTTATGACATTAACATTTAAGGGTGTGATTTGATAAAACGTTAATATCTTTTACATAACAGAATAATATTTTTCTGATAGATACATACAGTCGCATACTGTGCATATAAACGGAATGGGGTCCGGAGGGTTTTCGCAGAAAACGCTGCACAGATATACACACGAATCGTCTCCCACTGAAACACGGAAACAATTCCTAGTTGAGAGAGATGAAAAAATCATCCTTGACCATATTTTTTTCTACACGGCCTCTTAGCGGTATTCTACTATCGCTTGATATCTTCGCCTTCTACGCTATTCACGGTACAATCCTTCCACGTTCTTCTTGAAATTAAGAAAACAAGTCATAATGAGAATTATAAGTAAAAACATGTATTAATCTAAATGAGGTAGATCTTATACCATGTTTTAACTCCGTTGTTGTGATAGAATAGAATCGTAAAGTAAAACAAAGTAATAAAAAGAGTAAATATATAATTAAAATTAAAATAGAGAAACAAAGACTATGAAAACACCCTTATCATCTTCTCGTTAGTGTCTTTCAAAACATAACTTTTATTTTATATTTTTATTTATTTTTAAATTTTAATGTAAACCATATTTAATAATGTTATTATTAAGTTATGCAAGTATTTTTAGTTTTTATTATTGTGACAGCTGTCGGCGTTTAAGGCCATTTTCAAACTGTGGTTAATCCACATTGCGACGACTAATTTATACGATTTAATATACTCCCACTACTTTAAAATTTGGACGGGTAATGATATATTATCGGTAAAACCGATTTAGTTAGAAATTTTAATTGCTGTAAAAAATAAAAACTAAAAATACTTGCAGAACTTAATAATAACATTATTAAATTTGATTTACATTAAAATTTTAAAAAAAGTACACAGGCGAGTTCTCCTGATATTATGTATATTATTTTGATATTAGTGTCTGTATCTATATGTATTTTCTCGTTAAAAAAAAAATCTTTGTCAGTTGGCGTCATTAGACGCAGAAATGACTAAAACCAAGAGGATGATCAACTATAAATGATTTGAATTGGTCAGGGAAATTAGGTTATAGAAAAATGAAATTAATAAACATGGGAATAGGATTATAAAATCATATAACACGTTGGGGCGGACGCTCAGTTGACAGCCGTAATCGCATCTGTTCTGTGCCGCACGGGTCAGGTCTATTCGCTTCTACCAGTACCGCGCAGTGCAGAATAGTACAATGCAGAAACAGCACCGCACTGTGCCTGTATTGTACTGTTTTGTTTTGCAAGATGATCATCGAATTATCGAATTGAAACTATCGTTAATCCAAGAAAACATACAACGTATTATCCTTGTTCTCCAACACGGCGGAAGCTACTTGAAAACCGAATTAGACGAACTGCTCAAGTTGGAAGCGGTCCGCCCATTTTGTTCGCCTTGGTCCAATCCTGTGATTTTCGTCCATAAGAAAGTCGGTACCGGTAGGTTTTGTCTAGATAAATGCCGTTGAAATAAAGTTACAACTGCTAGCGATTCCCCTTGTTCCTCGTATTTTAAATCAACGTAAGGGTGCAAGATTCTTCTCATCTATTGATCTTTCAAAAGCGTTCTCACAGATTGCGTTAGATAAACCTTCTACCGAAATCACTCTAGTTGGCTAAACTGAAAAATGAATGCATCAGTTGATATTGAAAAATGTCTGTTCCATTATGTACTTACCTATAGGGGTAGTGGAAGTATAAGGAGTTGTAGTGTTTACAGGGGGTTTCGTTGTTGGCGGTGATGTTGTCGTTGTTGGCGGCGGTGGAGTTTTTGGCTTAGGACCTGTTAAAAATAGTCAGTTGTAACCAAAACTAAAATACTTAGGTTGGAGTGGTTCAAACTCGTAAATTAGTAATAATTAAAAAAAAAGGAATAACGGTTATACAATAAAAAATAAAGCGGAAATATAATAAAACAAAAGGTAAATAAAAAATCACGTAAATTAACTGATAACTAAAAATCAATATAATTCTTTTATCATATTTTTCAAGAATCATATTCCACCCACAAGTAAATTATTCTAATGGAAGAGTAGTATAAAATCTAGTAGTAAAAAAGTTTCAGTATTAAAAATAATAGTATGAACATTTGTTTCAGGGGAGGAAGAATCGTTTGAGATTTTGTGCATCGTTTTCTGCAAGAACTATCAGTGCGTGGTTTTTTTTTTATCAACACTGAATTAATAAAAACATCATTTCGCAGTCAAAATATTTGAATAACACTTTATGTTTTAATTAAATGAATTATATTAATTATTATTTAAAAGAATCACATAAATTTTTAGTTACTTATTTTTGTTGTTTTATTATACTAGTGCTAAACATTTATTTAGTTTGTCTCTAAGGTGGTAGTAAATTGGTAATTTCATATTCATATTTTAATGTTTATTATTGCATTTCACTAGATGTGAAACGCCTGTGTTGAAATGGCAATTTAACAAGATTGGTTGTTCAGCTGGGTTATTATATACAAGATATGAAAATGGCAAATAGATGACAACTTATGAATTGAAAAGATAAAAATAAACAAATTTAAAGATGAGGATTAAAATAATTTTGAAGCAGTTTAATTTCAGACAAAGAGTTGATATACTCGTATAAAATTAAAAAAAAATGATAGCTATACAAATAAATGAGAAATAAGAATATTATATACATACGATAAAAAAATTATTTCTTTTTACAAGAAATTTAGGAACAAATTAACCTCTTTAATAAAAATAACCAAAGAAAACTTTTACAAAAAGGAAATGGAAATGGCTAATCGAAATGTAAAACACATTTGGAAAACAGTAAATGAAATAAATAATAAAAAAAGAAAAAAATCCCTCATCCAAAAAATTTATATCGAAAATAATTTCATAGACGCCATAAGGGAACCGAAAAAATGTGCTAATGCCTTTAATAAATATTTCGCTAGCGTCGGACAAAATTTAGCCATACAGATCGATGAAAAATATAAAATAGATCATTTCGAGAAAGACTGTCCTAAAAAAATAGTCTGTCTGTATTCCAACCGGTAACAATAAATGATATTGAAAATATTATTAATGATTTAAAAGGTGGATCTGCACCTGGATTTGATGGAGTCACAGTAGAACTACTGAAACAGTATAATAAATTACTAAGCACTCCAATTGCCCACATTATAAATTTATGTTTGAATAGTGGAATATTCCCATCGGTTTATAAAAAATCTATCGTAACTCCAGTTTTTAAATCTGGCAGCCCTAACAACATAACAAAATTATCGACCTATATCTCTCGTATCAAATATTGCAAAATTTTTTGAAAAGGTCGTCAAAAAGCAACTCATGTATAATATTGAAAAAAACAAAATACTTAGTCCGAACCAATTTGGATTTAGAGAGAAATTAGGTACTCAGGACGCCATTGCAGAACCGACTTCAACTATATTCCATGCATTGGATAATAAAAAAAAATGCATAGGCATTTTCATAGATTTACGAAAGGCATTCGATAATTTCTCACATACAAAACTAATAAACAAATTGAATGATATCGGTATTATTGGCAAAGTTAGGCATTGGTTTCAAAGCTATCTAACTCAAAGAGGCCAAAAGGTCAAATTAAACAACTCATTAAGTGAAGCTGAAATTTTGGATTTTGGTATCCCCCAAGGGACTGTCATCGGACCAATTTTATTTATAATTTATGTCAATCAAATGTTTAAATCATCCATTCATCCAAATTATATCTTTTGCTGATGACATTGCAATAATTATCGAAAAAAAGACATGGAATGAGATTACCATTGCTGCCAATCACGACATAAATATTTTCGAAGAATGGTTTGATAACAACCTATTATCGCTCAACACAGAAAAAACATATTTTATTCCCTTCTCTCTACAAGAAAAAGTACAAACAAATTTAATTAACATAACCATTCACTCTAAAAATTGTATAAATGATATAACATCTAATACGGACTGTGCTAAACTAAATCAGAAATCTAATATCAAATATTTTGGAATCATAATAGATAAAAATGTTAAATGGAAAGACCATATCCAACTCACCGTTGAACGATTAAGAAAACTTATATATGTATTTTATAACATACGTAACATATTAAACAAGAAAACAATTAAAATGGTATATTATGCATTAATTCAGTCCCTATTGCATTATAGCATTATTGGGTGGGGAGGGGCCTATAAAGCCTCACTACAGCCAATAATAACAATTCAAAAAATAATAATTAAAATCATCATTAAAAAACCATACGACTTTCCTACTATAAAGATATTTCGGAAATTCAATGTACAATCTATTACCGAACTGTATAAAAGAAACGCCTTGCATCAAATCTACAAAGAATTTTTCATCAATAAAATTAACCCCACTGACAGTATAAGCAATAGATTTAAAACTAATGGTTTAATAGCCATCCCAATGTTAAGAACGACCACGGCTCAGCACCACCATTTGTAATTAGGTATAAGATGGTTCAATATATTATTATCTAAAAACAAAATCAGTATAACCGACATTTTGAAATATGAACAATTTAAAAAGCAAATTAATTCCCTGAACTTAGATACTGATATATTGTACCCCTAATAATGTACCATCTAGCGTATAAATTACTATTTGATTAATTATTATTATTTGTCTAAAAGCGTTTTGTTGATTTTCGTTTGTATTTATTTAATAAGTTTTTAATTTTAATTTCATATCACCTACTCTAACTATGTATTCATTTTATCTTATCTTTGTAAATACTCCTCCCATAACCACGAGCTACTGGAGCTCAACGTATGGAGAGTAGAATAATAAAAAGAAGAAAAAAATCACGCATATCATGTATTATGTTATAATTTTGTAATTTTTTTGTAATAAATAAATAAATAAAATAAATATATTAATATACACATGTAGTACGCATAGAGATCCCTTCTTGTACTGTGTTAATCGGGCACGACGGTATGCCAGGTTTTTGTTGATCCGTTTGCATATGTTGATCCTCCCTCATTTGTTGATCTGTTATCAAAGTCAACAAATATAAGTTGATCGGAAGGATCAACTTTCATCATCAATTTCCTGTAAATTCATAATTACATAATATTTTTTATTTATCATAAAAATATTACAAATATTGCGATGTATGCACCTGTACATTATATTTCTCTATAATTTGGTTGGTGTTATCTGAAATGTGCATGATAGGGCAGTAAGATATCCCTTTTTCTATGAACGGCACGACAATACGTAAAGCGAAATTGCACGGTCCGTACGACAGGTGTAACATCAGGCTTAGTTCTCTGTGAACGTTTGGGAGGGAATAATTAACAAACAGTAATAGGAGCACATGTGATGTGCCACTTAGACTTAACATAATGTTTATCGTATTGCGTAATAATATTATCATTGTTATTTGTAACTTAATACATCATACATTATGTAAACAAGCCGATTGTATATAAGTGATATATGATGTATGATGCTATTATGCAAATATTTTGAAATTCGGCCTTGTACATGGGCAACAGGGTTCTCAATATCGGGACTAGTTTTTGTTAAAGTTCTGTGAAAACAGAGAAACAGCTTATAGAATTAAACCATAGATGGCGGCCCTTGTATAGAACCTTACTCAGATTCAGGAACAAATTTGCTTATAAAAGGCATGGAACGTTATATTTTCTGCCTCTTACTACAATGTACTCAACAATAATTAAGCAAAATTTCGTGTCCGTCTGAGCGGGAATGTGTTGGATAAGTAAATTCAGAGGGTAGATATCTATTTCTAACAATATTCTCAAAAAAATCAAATATATTATTAAAAAGTAATTTTCTGAAGCGAACCTTCCCTAAGTTTAATACTCGTAAAATACTGAATTTTTATTTTGATTTTATTTCCAACGTTAATAACTAATTTGTAAATACATACATGTTGCAATTGAATTATTACCAGAAAAAAATACCTTGTTAAAAAAACAGAGACATCCGACGTTCTAAAGTAAGTTTTAAATATTATTTAATTTGAATTGTGAAAATCCAATTACATATGAATCTTTTAGATTATAAAACCTTTACGACTTTTTTCCACTTGTTTATTTCAAAATCGGTTTCACTTTACAACGGGCATCTTCAGACTAATCTGTGGTATATGCAGTATTTGCGTCAGGAGTGAGTCCCATTTGCCCTATCGAATAATGCAGATTTATGACTGAGAAAATAGTAACGATTATTGGTACGATGAAATATCCATACGCCCGGAAGGTGGGATCAACGCATGACGCGGGCTGTATCAACAAATGCCGCTGGCCGGATCAACACATGCCGTGAGCCGGATCAACACATGCCGCTGGCCGGAGTTTGGGGACATATGCTTTAGGGTTTTTGACTAACTTGTTGGCTGTGGTGCAGATGAATATGCTGTTGGCGTTGGCTCAGAAGGTGTTGGTGGGAACGGTGTACGATAACTCGCACCTGTTAAAAATAACAAATTGTCAAAAATGTTAGTTAAATCATCAATATTCCATAACTTTGTGTAGCCACTGATGGCCGCATACAAAAACACCTAACAACTTAACACACACTAGCGCCCCTTGGGCCACTAGCGGGAAACGTCACAAATGCTGTTATAAAAAAACTTAGGCTTTCGCGACTCTGAACTCGGATGAACCACATCTATTCATCTAGTTTGGTTACAATTATATCCAATATCTAAAAAGTGAATCAATATTGATGATAACACTTGTCTAATGTACCGATAATATGAACATCAATGGAGATTGGAAATAACCTGATAAGTGCGAAAAGGCATATTAATGTGTTAAGATCTTTTGCCCTATTTTCACCAAGGTAACCGTTCTGATAATTCACATAATCATCCCTTTCTTAGCCAAAATTAAAATCAATATCAATCGCCGTCCACTAAGAAACCCCGAAAATTTCCTTATTCCTTTTCAAAGAAACAATTTAACCTTCTCCCAACCTTTTACGTGAATGTGTCGACTATGAAACATCAACTGCAATGAAAATCATCGTCTCAACAAACTTACCATTGATTTTCTTGGTCAGATCCAACGTCAGGTTGGACTCTCAGAAGCTAGGTGTACTGTACAGGGCCCGCAGATACTCTAATAGTACACAAATATTAACTCTGTATAAATTAAAAGTGCGCCCTACTGTAGAATTTAGAAGCTACCTCTGATCTAGATCCCCAAAAACCTGAAAAAAACCTTGACTGTGTCCAATAACGGGCGGTCTGTTTTATAGATTCGTCTATTTTAACAAACGGATTGCAATCTTTGGAGCACAGATGTCAGATGGAATGCTGAACTTATTCTACCGGTATTGTCAATGGAAGATGCTTTGAGGAGCTGGTGACATTAATCCCGTCGGCACTGGTGCACAGTCGGGAAACATGCCAAACGCTCCCCCAATATTTGTACACGGTTGAGAATATATGAAAACTTAGGCTTTGATGGAAATTATTTCTTCAGGGCCTCCTGTGTGGACTACAGTGAAAAAAATCTCATTTAGATCACTCCTGTCGCACTCGTGTTATACCGCAAATATACTGGATAAAATTTACAGATCTACCATAAAACAATGAAAAGGAGGCACTCTTGGGCTCGGACTTGGAAGATACTGATGCAAATCAATAATATTCAAACATTTTTAACATATTTAAGTTTTTTGTTTTTAAAAGTCAATTAAATATTTTTAATAATAAAATATTTCTTTTAAATAGCTATCTCTTAAATTTATTTTCAGATTAATAAATATATTAAAAATATTCATTCATTCAATCATCTTCTTCCCCTTTTCCTAGTCGGATTGAAAACCCATCGCATCGACAAGGCGCCTCCAGGCGTCCCCGTCCTGTGCCACGTTAACGGCATCAGTCCGTAGTAGGTCCGGCGTCTCCTCGCACAGCTTCTTGGCTATATTGGCATTTTTTTTAGTTACACCGGTAGTTTTCTATTTGTTGCGAATGGTTTCAGGTGTGCCAAGGTTAATGATCTTTCGAGATTTATAAGAATTTAAAAAAATGTTTAAAATTATTACCTATTGAAGATTCAACTTTCTTAATAGAATTATTATAACGTATTTGAAAAAACTAATATAATCTGTTTATTTATGAATGAGGCAATGGTTGAGTTAGTTAGGTCAGTCCATGTTTAATGCTTGACTTGTACTTACAGACACAATAAGGAGGGAAGGTTGTATCTAAATAACAGTTCGGATCGTGGCCGCAGTGTTCACGGCACAAACTTTGGCAGAGCAAATCGTCTGAAACAATTCAAGAAAATAAAACTATTTATTGTTTTTTTTTAAATGCTCACATAGTTTCGTCCAGAGATAGTTCCATCGTCCAGAAGGCATAAGTAAATTATTTTATAGCTTAAAGAGCAAAATAAAGTGTATGAAATCAATTATGATCATAACATATATATTTAAGTGTTCAAAAAAATATCATTTTAGTTATTTTTACATTAAATTCACAAAATGACTAATAATAACTCGTAAACTATTACATATAGATAATGGTCATTTAAAAACTAACTGATTTTTTCTTTCTTAACTTAAGGTGCTTTCTATTTCAAATGTATTCATTGTTTCACTTTTGATTGGGTCCGGCAGAGCATTATAGCATTTCATACCTTTATAAAATATACTATTTTGCGTATTGGCTTTGTTCTTTTTCGGTAGCCTAATATCCTTACACGTTCTTGTATTATGTCTGTAAATGTCCATGTTGTTAATAATTTTGTATAATTATTATTTATTATATTTAATCATTGTATAAAATAATATTAACATAACCTAAATGAAATATGAAGACGGAAAAAATTACAGAAAATAAAAAATATTCAGTTGCATCTGGTACTCGAACCCAGGACCTCTGCCTATCCGGGGAATATATAGCTAAGTTGGTTAAGCGGTTGCGGTTGCGGTTTTACTGTTAACCAATTTAATTCCTCTAACATTTTAGCTACTTTTGAATATATATTTCGCTTTAATATTATTCTCATTGCTCTAATTTGATGAATTTGTAATTGGTTCTATTCACTGTCATTACACAAGTAAAGTATCGTTAAGCAGTAGTTAAAATGTGGAGCAATAATAGAGTCGTAAATTGCAAGTGTCGTCTTTCTGGACATTTTTGGACGTATTCTTACTAAAAAGTGAATCTTCTTCCCAATTTCCTTTTTGATATATTCAGCATCTTTATTAAAATTAAGTTTTGTATCTAATATAAGTATTTAATATCATTTTTATAATTTAATTTTTTTAATACGGTAATTATTTTTTTTCAGTAAGTATATAAATAAGACATGATTCATATAGTGTAACAAAAAATATAATATAGCTGTTCCTCACCATACAGAAACAAGGTTCTTTTGGTGAGGGATTATCGCTTAAATAATTAGATCATAACTTAAAGTATTGTTGTATAATAGCAGGAAAATATGAATTAGTCGTGTAAATTAAGTAATTTATCAATAGTAATAGTATTAAAGTAAATAAAAAAGAAGAAACCCAAGGTTTGTAGAAAAAAACAAAAAAAAAACAAAAAAATAAAAAACAAAAGACTGTTACAGTAGTTTGAGGTAATTTTTTAATTTATGTTGGAATTCATGGATATTTTCTATAATTTTAATATTAGAAGGAAGATTGATAAAAAAAATTATTCCTAGATATAGGTAGGTGTTTTGCGTATGCTTAGTGTTGAATTGCGGAATTTTAATGTAAAGCTGATCCCTTGCAGATATATTAGATTGTAATTTATTTAACGTTTTTTCTTTAAATTTTTTAATAATTGCATATTTTTATAAATTTTCTCTACGGTCAGTACATTGAATATTGTCAAAGGGTTTTCAGGGGAAAATGTTGTTGGATTTTTAAAAATTACCTTTATTATCAATCCTTGAATTATTTTAAGTGGACTTAAAATATTATCATATGTTCCCCGCAGCCAACAATTCCATATTGTAAAATAGACTGAACAATTGCATAGTTCACTCTTGTTAGGTTTTCTACTCTAAGAATATTTCTTAGTCTTATAAATATATATAGGCTTTAAGCCTAACGATAAGGTTAAGGAATCTTCCTTAAAAAGAACGGAAGTAGCGCCCCAGATTATATAAATATATATAGGCTTTAAGCCTAAGGAAGAGGTTAAGGAATCTTCCTTAAAAAGAACGGAAGTAGCGCCCCAGATTATATAAATATATATAGGCTTTAAGCCTAAGGAAGAGGTTAAGGAATCTTCCTTAAAAAGAACGGAAGTAGCGCCCCAGATTGGTATAAATATATATAGGCTTTAAGCCTAAGGAAGAGGTTAAGGAATCTTCCTTAAAAAGAACGGAAGTAGCGCTTCAGATTGGTATAAATATATATAGGCTTTAAGCCTAAGGAAGAGGTTGAGGAATCTTCCTTAAAAAGAACGGAAGTAGCGCCCCAGATTGGTATAAATATATATAAAGCCGGGGAAGAATTAGGAATCTTCCTCAAAAGAACGGAAGTAGTATAAATATATATGACTTTAAGCCTAAGGAAGAGGTTAGAATCATCCTCAAAAGAACAAGGCACAATTGGTATAAATATATATAGGCTTTAAGCCTAAGGAAGAGGTTAATCTTCCTCAAAAAAAGAACTGGAAGTAGCGCCCCAGATTGGTATAAATATATATAGCTTTAAGCCTAAGGAAGGTTAAGGAATCTCCTCAAAAAGAAGGTAACCCAGATTGGTATAAAATATATGGGCTTTAAGCTAAGGAAGAGGTTAGAATCTTCCTCAAAAAGAACGGAAGTAGCGCCCCAGATTGGTATAAATATATATAGGCTTTAAGCCTAAGGAAGAGGTTAAGGAATCATCCTCAAAAAGAACGGAAGTAGCGCCCCAGATTGGTATAAATATATATAGGCTTTAAGCCTAAGGAAGAGGTAAAGGAATCTTCCTTAAAAAGAACGGAAGTAGCGCCCCAGATTGGTATAAAATACCGTATCTAAGGACCAATGATGCGGCGGTAATTTAAGTAATTTTTAAGTAATGCAAACTTTGTTACTTTATTATCACTTCAAGTATTTGTTCATATTTTGGTAATGTGTTGATGGGGCGACATTCCTCACATTTTCTAGTATTTTTAACTTTTGGAATAGGTATAATAGTAGACAATTTCCATGACTGTTGGAATTTTCCTTCTTCTATTGTCTGATTAATAACACTTAACAGTGTAGGTCCAATTACCTGAAAAGCATCTCTGATTATACTTATAGTTAATCCATCCGAACTGTTCTTTGATTTAATTTGGTTAAAGATTTTAAATGAATTTATTTTTTTTCGACCAATAATTCTTATTGATGGAATTTTAATTTGTGGGGTTTTTAGCAGTATTGGGTATCAGTTTGTTAATTTGAGTGATGTTTTTAATAAAATATATATCAAAGTTATTAGATACATTATCTTCATTAATATCTTTTGGGAAGTTTGCTGCTCTTATATAATTTTTGTTTTCGCCATGTACTAATTCTTTTATGCTTTTCCAAATATTTTTGGGGTCCCCTTCGTTTGATTTTATTTTATTTTTTATGTACTCATTGTGTTTTTTTTACATATCTTTAGAGTATTTGTTTCTTTTTTTTGTAATTAGCCCAATCCAGTATAATATTCTTAATATAATAACAAAATTTTTTCTGCATATTTAAGTAGAAAAGATTACATTTCGTGTTACATTATATTATGTTAAGGTTTATGTAATTTGATATAAACTGTTACAAATTTATAGTTTCACATATTTTTCGGGATATTATCCGAAACAAGAATTCGGCAATCGAAACATCATAATGGTTTTCTTCAATTTACTCCAGCAAATGAGCCAGAATCTTGAATTTTAAGGACAATCGGAACACAAGACCGGTTTTAACTTAAGAGTAAATCTGAAAATGAATGCACAAGCTTCAATTATAATTGCATTCGAAAATCGCAAATGGGTTTCCTCCTATATTCGCAGCATATGATCTGCAACAGGATTTTTTTCACTTCTCTCGAAACATTTGAATAGTCTCCTTCATATTTCGCCGGTAGAAGAGTTCGAAACTTAAATTTTATCTCACATAAGGAACACAAGGCTGCTTTAACTTTTTATTAATGCATCTGCAATTTAGCCCAAAAGCTAAAATTAATTTCCACTCGCAACATGCAAATACCTTTCCTCCTAATTTTGCATCGTATGATCTTGGCTTAACTACGCACATGCCTGTGTTGGAGCGGTCGGTGTTTCTAAATTTTCACTCTGGAAAGAAACCATTCCATGTTCCGAACGTAGAGAATGTCCTCAAAAAAATAGTTGTATTTTAAAAAAATCACATTCACACGAGAGAAAACATTCAATATTTCTAAATACATTAATATATGTTCTGTTGACTACCCCAAAAAGATTTCTATTTCCTCAACGAAATGTTTTGATTAACTTATAATTTTATTGTATGTAATCTTGAATACAATTATGCACGTGAAGATATGGCCGAGTGCTTATGGAAGCCATTCTTATTCACAATAATAATAATGTATTTTATGGTCGTGGTAAACTTACCGCTAATGCCTACCGAAGGTGTTGTTGTGTAAGGTAAGTCTGTCGGGGATGCTGACCATAATGGTGGGGTTATTGAAGACCATGTTGGTGTTAGTGGACTTGATGGCGAAACCGCTGTTGATGACGGTGGTGGTGTTGATTCCGCCATTGAGCTTGGTGTCGTCCAACCTGTTAAGATTAAAAATAATCTATTATAAATGTGAAAAAAAATACCATGAGCAAAATGCAAACGATGTGACAACACTCTGAGACAGCAATAATAAATATCGTGTTATCGAAAATTGAAATATGCTGCTACCATAGTCACGTGCACAGATACATCAATTCTGGAAGAGCTCGGCATCCACAATAGGCTGTTAACTGTCTGTTTACAGAGGATTCTCAGATGCTTTGGAAACGTTACTCTTCGAATCGAGAACTCCAACCTGGAGAAGCTCATGGTCACTGGCAAAGTGGAAGACAAGAGGAGCAGAGAAAGGTCACCGATGCGTTGGAGTAACCAAAATTTTGCAGGTGTCCGGAACGTCAGTGTCAAAATGAGGTAGATCTTATACCATTTTTAACTCCGCTGTTGTGAAAGAATAGAATAGCAAACTAAAACGTAGTAATAAAAAGATTAAATATGAGACGTATCTATGGTATATACAGTATATGTGGTAGGAGTGAGCCCCATTTGCCCTATCGAATAATGCATATTTATGACTGAGAAAATAGTAACGACTATTGGTATGATCGAAACTCCACACACGATAGCGGGCCGGAACAACACAGGCTACGGGTCGGAGGTTAGAAATATCGGCTTAAAGGCATTTGACTAACCTGTTGGATATGATGCAGATGAAGCCTCTGTTGGCATGAGCGGTGTAAGATAACCCAAACCTGTTAAAAATAACAAATTGTCAAATATGTTAGTTAAATCACCAATGTTCCATAACTTTGTATTGCCACTAATGAAGCATACAAAGACACCTAAAAACTTAAATACACTAGCGCCCCTGGCGCCACTAGCGGGAAACGTCCCAAATGCTGTTATAAAAAAAACTAAGGCTTTCGCGACTCTCGACTCGGATGAGATACATCTATTCATCTCGTTTGCTTATCGTGTAAGTGTATCCAATATCTACAAAATGAATCAATCTTGGTGATAACATGTGTTTAATGTACCAATAATATGAAAATCAACGGTGATTGGAAATAACCCGATAATAACCAATATCAATCGACGTCTACTAAGAAACATCGAAACTTTCCCTATTCCTTTTCAAATAAGCAATTTAGCCTTCTGCCAAGCTCTTGCGTGAATGTGTCGACTATGTAACATCCAGTGCAATGAAAGTAATCTTCCCAACAAACTTACGATTGATCTGCTTACAAATACCTGAAACCCTTGACTGTTTCCAGTAACGCGCGGTTTGTTTTATAGATTCACCTATTTTTAAGTGAAAAAAAAAATCATGACGAATTATATCGCACACTGTTAAACCGCAAAGGTACTGACTGGATCAAATTTACAGATCTACCATAAAACAATGAAAAGGAGGCAGTCTTGGAATCGGACTTAGAAGATACCGACGCAAATAAATAATATTTAAACATTTTTAACATATTTAATAGTCAATTAAAATTTTTTTAAAAATAAAATATTTCTTTTAATAGCCATCTTTTAAATTTATTTTCACATTAATAACTATATTTAGAACATTCATTCATTCATTCATCTTCTTCTCCTTGTCCTACTCGGATCGGGAAACCATCGCATCGACAAGGCGCCTCCGGGCGTCCCTGTCCTGTGCCACGTTAACGGCATCAGTCCATTGTAGGTCCAGCGTCTCTTCGCAAAGCCTTTTGGCTACATTGGCAATTTTTTAGTTATATCGTTAGTTTTCCATTTGTGGCGCATGGTTTCAGGTGTGCCAAGGTTAATGATCTTTCGAGTTTTATAAAACTATATAATATATGAAGAAATGGTTGAGTTCGGTCAGTCCATGTTTAATGCTTGACTTGTACTTACAGACACAATCGGAAGGAAATGTTGTATCCTCAAAACATGTGAAATTTTCGCCGCAGAATCCATGGCACAAACTGTAACAATCCGTATTTCCTGAAACAATGCAAGAAAATAAAACCATTTTTTTTAATTGCTCAAATAGTTTCGTCCAGAGACAGTTCCATCGTCCAGAAGGCATAGGTAAGTCACTGTATAGATTAAAGAGCAAAATAAAGTGTATTAAATCAATTATGATCATAACATATATATTTAAGTGTTCAAAAAAATATCATTTTAGTTATTTTTACATTAAATTCACAAAATGACTAATTATAACTCGTAAACTATTACATATAGATAATGGTCATTTAAAAACTAACTGATTTTTTCTTGCTTAACTTATGGTGCTTTCTATTTCAAATGTATTCATTGTTTCACTTTTGATTGGGTCCGGCAGAGCATTATAGCAATTCATACCTTTATAAAATATACTATTTTGCGTATTGGCTTTGTTCTTTTTCGGTAGCCTAATATCCTTACACGTTCTTATATTATGTCTGTAAATGTCCATGTTGTTAATAATTTTGTATAATTATTATTTATTATATTTAATCATTGTATAAAATAATATTAACATAACCTAAATGAAATATGAAGACGGAAAAAATTACAGAAAATAAAAAATATTCAGTTGCATCTGGTACTCGAACCCAGGACCTCTGCCTATCCGGGGAATATATAGCTAAGTTGGTTAAGCGGTTGCGGTTGCGGTTTTACTGTTAACCAATTTAATTCCTCTAACATTTTAGCTACTTTTGAATATATATTTCGCTTTAATATTATTCTCATTGCTCTAATTTGATGAATTTGTAATTGGTTCTATTCACTGTCATTACACAAGTAAAGTATCGTTAAGCAGTAGTTAAAATGTGGAGCAATAATAGAGTCGTAAATTGCAAGTGTCGTCTTTCTGGACATTTTTGGACGTATTCTTACTAAAAAGTGAATCTTCTTCCCAATTTCCTTTTTGATATATTCAGCATCTTTATTAAAATTAAGTTTTGTATCTAATATAAGTATTTAATATCATTTTTATAATTTAATTTTTTTAATACGGTAATTATTTTTTTTCAGTAAGTATATAAATAAGACATGATTCATATAGTGTAACAAAAAATATAATATAGCTGTTCCTCACCATACAGAAACAAGGTTCTTTTGGTGAGGGATTATCGCTTAAATAATTAGATCATAACTTAAAGTATTGTTGTATAATAGCAGGAAAATATGAATTAGTCGTGTAAATTAAGTAATTTATCAATAGTAATAGTATTAAAGTAAATAAAAAAGAAGAAACCCAAGGTTTGTAGAAAAAAACAAAAAAAAAACAAAAAAATAAAAAACAAAAGACTGTTACAGTAGTTTGAGGTAATTTTTTAATTTATGTTGGAATTCATGGATATTTTCTATAATTTCAATATTAGAAGGAAGATTGATAAAAAAAATTATTCTTAGATATAGGTAGGTGTTTTGCGTATGCTTAGTATTGAATTGCGGAATTTTAATGTAAAGCTGATCCCTTGCAGATATATTAGATTGTAATTTATTTAACGTTTTTTCTTTAAATTTTTTAACAATTGCATATTTTTATTAATTTTCTCTACGGTAAGTACATTGAATATTGTCAAAGGGTTTTCAGGGGAAAATGTTGTTGGATTTTTTAAAATTACCTTTATTATCAATCCTTGAATTATTTTAAGTGGACTTAAAATATTATCATATGTTCCCCGCAGCCAACAATTCCATATTGTAAAATAGAGGTTTTCTACTCTAAGAATATTTCTTAGTTTTATAAATATATATAGGCTTTAAGCCTAAGGAAGAGGTTAAGGAATCTTCCTTAAAAAGAACGGAAGTAGCGCCCCAGATTGGTATAAATATATATAGGCTTTAAGCCTAAGGAAGAGGTTAAGGAATCTTCCTTAAAAAGAACGGAAGTAGCGCTTCAGATTGGTATAAATATATATAGGCTTTAAGCCTAAGGAAGAGGTTGAGGAATCTTCCTTAAAAAGAACGGAAGTAGCGCCCCAGATTGGTATAAATATATATAGGCTTTAAGCCTAAGGAAGAGGTTAAGGAATCTTCCTTAAAAAGAACGGAAGTAGCGCCCCAGATTGGTATAAATATATATAGGCTTTAAGCCTAAGGAAGAGGTTAAGGAATCTTCCTTAAAAAGAACGGAAGTAGCGCTTCAGATTGGTATAAATATATATAGGCTTTAAGCCTAAGGAAGAGGTTGAGGAATCTTCCTTAAAAAGAACGGAAGTAGCGCCCCAGATTGGTATAAATATATATAGGCTTTAAGCCTAAGGAAGAGGTTAAGGAATCTTCCTCAAAAAGAACGGAAGTAGCGCCCCAGATTGGTATAAATATATATAGGCTTTAAGCCTAAGGAAGAGGTTAAGGAATCTTCCTTAAAAAGAACGGAAGTAGCGCCCCAGATTGGTATAAAATACCGTATCTAAGGACCAATGATGCGGCGGTAATTTAAGTAATTTTTAAGTAATGCAAACTTTGTTACTTTATTATCACTTCAAGTATTTGTTCATATTTTGGTAATGTGTTGATGGGGCGACATTCCTCACATTTTCTAGTATTTTTAACTTTTGGAATAGGTATAATAGTAGACAATTTCCATGACTGTTGGAATTTTCCTTCTTCTATTGTCTGATTAATAACACTTAACAGTGTAGGTCCAATTACCTGAAAAGCATCTCTGATTATACTTATAGTTAATCCATCCGAACTGTTCTTTGATTTAATTTGGTTAAAGATTTTAAATGAATTTATTTTTTTTCGACCAATAATTCTTATTGATGGAATTTTAATTTGTGGGGTTTTTAGCAGTATTGGGTATCAGTTTGTTAATTTGAGTGATGTTTTTAATAAAATATATATCAAAGTTATTAGATACATTATCTTCATTAATATCTTTTGGGAAGTTTGCTGCTCTTATATAATTTTTGTTTTCGCCATGTACTAATTCTTTTAAGCTTTTCCAAATATTTTTGGGGTCCCCTTCGTTTGATTTTATTTTATTTTTTATGTACTCATTGTGTTTTTTTTACATATCTTTAGAGTATTTGTTTCTTTTTTTTGTAATTAGCCCAATCCAGTATAATATTCTTAATATAATAACAAAATTTTTTCTGCATATTTAAGTAGAAAAGATTACATTTCGTGTTACATTATATTATGTTAAGGTTTATGTAATTTGATATAAACTGTTACAAATTTATAGTTTCACATATTTTTCGGGATATTATCCGAAACAAGAATTCGGCAATCGAAACATCATAATGGTTTTCTTCAATTTACTCCAGCAAATGAGCCAGAATCTTGAATTTTAAGGACAATCGGAACACAAGACCGGTTTTAACTTAAGAGTAAATCTGAAAATGAATGCACAAGCTTCAATTATAATTGCATTCGAAAATCGCAAATGGGTTTCCTCCTATATTCGCAGCATATGATCTGCAACAGGATTTTTTTCACTTCTCTCGAAACATTTGAATAGTCTCCTTCATATTTCGCCGGTAGAAGAGTTCGAAACTTAAATTTTATCTCACATAAGGAACACAAGGCTGCTTTAACTTTTTATTAATGCATCTGCAATTTAGCCCAAAAGCTAAAATTAATTTCCACTCGCAACATGCAAATACCTTTCCTCCTAATTTTGCATCGTATGATCTTGGCTTAACTACGCACATGCCTGTGTTGGAGCGGTCGGTGTTTCTAAATTTTCACTCTGGAAAGAAACCATTCCATGTTCCGAACGTAGAGAATGTCCTCAAAAAAATAGTTGTATTTTAAAAAAATCACATTCACACGAGAGAAAACATTCAATATTTCTAAATACATTAATATATGTTCTGTTGACTACCCCAAAAAGATTTCTATTTCCTCAACGAAATGTTTTGATTAACTTATAATTTTATTGTATGTAATCTTGAATACAATTATGCACGTGAAGATATGGCCGAGTGCTTATGGAAGCCATTCTTATTCACAATAATAATAATGTATTTTATGGTCGTGGTAAACTTACCGCTAATGCCTACCGAAGGTGTTGTTGTGTAAGGTAAGTCTGTCGGGGATGCTGACCATAATGGTGGGGTTATTGAAGACCATGTTGGTGTTAGTGGACTTGATGGCGAAACCGCTGTTGATGACGGTGGTGGTGTTGATTCCGCCATTGAGCTTGGTGTCGTCCAACCTGTTAAGATTAAAAATAATCTATTATAAATGTGAAAAAAAATACCATGAGCAAAATGCAAACGATGTGACAACACTCTGAGACAGCAATAATAAATATCGTGTTATCGAAAATTGAAATATGCTGCTACCATAGTCACGTGCACAGATACATCAATTCTGGAAGAGCTCGGCATCCACAATAGGCTGTTAACTGTCTGTTTACAGAGGATTCTCAGATGCTTTGGAAACGTTACTCTTCGAATCGAGAACTCCAACCTGGAGAAGCTCATGGTCACTGGCAAAGTGGAAGACAAGAGGAGCAGAGAAAGGTCACCGATGCGTTGGAGTAACCAAAATTTTGCAGGTGTCCGGAACGTCAGTGTCAAAATGAGGTAGATCTTATACCATTTTTAACTCCGCTGTTGTGAAAGAATAGAATAGCAAACTAAAACGTAGTAATAAAAAGATTAAATATGAGACGTATCTATGGTATATACAGTATATGTGGTAGGAGTGAGCCCCATTTGCCCTATCGAATAATGCATATTTATGACTGAGAAAATAGTAACGACTATTGGTATGATCGAAACTCCACACGATAGCGGGCCGGATCAACACACGCTACGGGTCGGAGGTTAGAAATATCGGCTTTAAGACATTTGACTAACCTGTTGGATATGATGCAGATGAAGCTTCTGTTGGCATGAGCGGTGTAAGATAACCCAAACCTGTTAAAAATAACAAATTGTCAAATATGTTAGTTAAATCACCAATGTTCCATAACTTTGTATTGCCACTAATGAAGCATACAAAGACACCTAACAACTTAAATACACTAGCGCCCCTGGCGCCACTAGCGGGAAACGTCCCAAATGCTGTTATAAAAAAAACTAAGGCTTTCGCGACTCTCGACTCGGATGAGATACATCTATTCATCTCGTTTGCTTATCGTGTAAGTGTATCCAATATCTACAAAATGAATCAATCTTGGTGATAACATGTGTTTAATGTACCAATAATATGAAAATCAACGGTGATTGGAAATAACCCGATAATAACCAATATCAATCGACGTCTACTAAGAAACATCGAAACTTTCCCTATTCCTTTTCAAATAAGCAATTTAGCCTTCTGCCAAGCTCTTGCGTGAATGTGTCGACTATGTAACATCCAGTGCAATGAAAGTAATCTTCCCAACAAACTTACGATTGATCTGCTTACAAATACCTGAAACCCTTGACTGTTTCCAGTAACGCGCGGTTTGTTTTATAGATTCACCTATTTTTAAGTGAAAAAAAAAATCATGACGAATTATATCGCACACTGTTAAACCGCAAAGGTACTGACTGGATCAAATTTACAGATCTACCATAAAACAATGAAAAGGAGGCAGTCTTGGAATCGGACTTAGAAGATACCGACGCAAATAAATAATATTTAAACATTTTTAACATATTTAATAGTCAATTAAAATTTTTTTTAAAATAAAATATTTCTTTAAATAGCCATTTTTTAAATTTATTTTCACATTAATAACTATATTTAGAACATTCATTCATTCATTCATCTTCTTCTCCTTGTCCTACTCGGATCGGGAAACCATCGCATCGACAAGGCGCCTCCGGGCGTCCCTGTCCTGTGCCACGTTAACGGCATCAGTCCATTGTAGGTCCAGCGTCTCTTCGCAAAGCCTTTTGGCTATATTGGCAATTTTTTAGTTATACCGGTAGTCTTCCATTTGTGGCGCATGGTCTCAGGTGTGCCAAGGTTAATGATCTTTCGAGTTTTATAAAAATATATAATATATGAAGAAATGGTTGAGTTCGGTCAGTCCATGTTTAATGCTTGACTTGTACTCACAGACACAATCGGAAGGAAATGTTGTATCCTCAAAACATGTGAAATTTTCGCCGCAGAATCCATGGCACAAACTGTAACAATCCGTATTTCCTGAAACAATGCAAGAAAATAAAACCATTTTTTTAATTGCTCAAATAGTTTCGTCCAGAGATAGTTCCATCGTCCAGAAGGCATAGGTAAGTCACTGTATAGATTAAAGAGCAAAATAAAGTATATAATATCAATAGTGACCATGACGTATATATTTACAGGCCTTTTTTAAAAGTTTTATTTTCGTTATTTGTTCATTTAAGATTACAAAATGACTAATTATAAACTATTATATATGGATAATGATAAATTAAAAATTAATGGATTTTTTCTTTCTTAACTTAATGTGCTTTTTAATAATAATAGTTGGATGATTTGTCTAGCGCCGTTTTTGTGAAAAATCACCTCAAGGGCGCTGTACAAATATTTCTTATTTTTGATTTCTTATTTATATTGTTCCTCGTATTTTAAATCAACTTAAGGGTGCAAGATTCTTCTCATCTATTGATCTTTCAAAAGCGTTCTCACAGATTGCGTTAGATAAACCTTCTACCGAAATAACTCTAGTTGGCTGAATTGAAAAATGAATTCATCAGTTGATATTGAAAAATGGCTGTTTCATTATGTACTTACCTATAGGGGTAGTGGAAGTGTAAGGAGTTGGAGTGTTTACAGGGGGTTTCGTTGTTGGCGGTGATGTTGTCGTTGTTGGCGGCGGTGGAGTTTTTGCCTTAGGACCTGTTAAAAATAGTGAGTTGTAACCAAAACTTAAATACTTAGGTTGGAGTGCTTCAAACTCGTAAATTAGTAATAATTAAAAAAAAGGAATAACGGTTATACATAATTATACATAAATAAAGCGGAAATATAATAAAACAAAAGGTAAATAAAAAATCACGTAAATTAACTGATAACTATAACTTTTATCATATTTTTCAAGAATCATATTCCACCCACAAGTAAATTATTCTAATGGAAGAGTAGTATAAAATCTAGTAGTAAAAAAGTTTAAGTATTAAAAATAATAGTATGAACATTTGTTTCAGGGGAGGAAGAATCGTTTGAGATTTTGTGCATCGTTTTCTGCAAGAACTATCAGTGCGTGATTTTTTTTTTATCAACACTGAGTATGTTTCTGTAAGTATTCAAATTATTTGAATAACACTTTATGTTTTAATTAAATGAATTATATTAATTATTATTTAAAAGAATCACATAAATTTTTAGTTACTTATTTTTGTTGTTTTATTATACTAGTGCTAAACATTTATTTAGTTTGTCTCTAAGGTGGTAGTAAATTGTTAATTTCATATTCATATTTTAATGTTTATTATTGCATTTCACTAGGTGTGAAACGCCTGTGTTTAAATGGCAATTTAACAAGATTAATTGTTCAGCTGGGTTATTATATGCAAGATATGAAAATGGCAAATAGATTACAACTTATGAATTGAAAAGATAAAAATAAACAAATTTAAAGATGAGGATTAAAATAATTTTGAAGCAGTTTAATTTCAGACAAAGAGTTGATATACTCGTATAAAATATAAAAAAAGTGATAGCTATACAAATAAATGAGAAATAAGAATATTATATACATATTTAAATATACACATGCAGTACGTATAGAGATCCCTTCTTGTACTGTGTTAATTTGGCACGACGGTATGCCAGGTTTTTGTTGATTCGTTTGCATATGTTGATCCACCCTCATTTGTTGATCTGTTATCAAAGTCAATATATATAAGTTGATCTAATGGATCAACTTTCATCATCAATTTCCTGTTGATTTATAATTACATAATAATTTTTATTTATCATAAAAATATTACAAATATTGCGATGTATGCACCTCTATATTGTAATGCTCTCTAATTTGGTTGGTATTATCTGAAATTTGCATGATGGGGCAGTAAGATGTCCCTTTTTATAGAAACGGCACGACAGGTACGGTCCGTACGACAGGTGCACCATCAGGTTTAGTTCTCTGTGAACGTTTGGGAGGGAAAAATTAGCAACCAGTAATAGGACCACATGTGATGTGCCACTTAGACTTAACATAATGTTTATCGTATTGCGTAATAATATTATCAGTATCTCAAAATAGTAAATTATTCAAGTGAGATAGGTAAATAAACATTGTTATTTGTAACTTAATACATCATACATTATGTAAACACGCCGATTGTATATAAGTGGTATATGATGTATGATGCTATTGTGTAAATATTTTGAAATTCTGCCTTGTACATGGGCAACAAGGTTATCAATATTGGGACTCGATATTGTTGAAGCTTAGTTAAGTTCTGTGAAAACAGAGAAATAGCTTATAGTCAATGAATATAAATATAGTCAATAAATATAAAATGAAAACATTATGAAAACATTAACATGTTTAGTGCGACGCGAGGCACAATCAGTTCCATACAAATAATCTCTATATATTGAACACATAAGTATCAAAAGAATCACATTTAATTAATAGTTTAAACGGGGTGGTTTAATTGCAAACTGATCGCTAATCGTCTCCCTGTCAACATATATTTATGCGGTTGGTTATTTGATTAAAATGGTCAAAATTCAACTTCCTTTTATTACGTTAACATTTTAACGGGTGTAATTTGATAAAATGTTTAAATCTCTTACTTAATGAAATAATTATTTCATGATAGATACTTACAGTCACAATCTTTGTTCATAAACTGTAAATAGCACGGGGGGTTTTTACACATAGTCCTGCACAGAATTTCACACGATTCTTCCACCACTGAAACAGAAACAATTCCTAGTTGAGAGAAATAAAAACATCCTGGACCATTTTTTTTCTACACGGCCTCTTTGCGGTATTCCATTATCGCTTGACCTCTTCGCTTTCTACGCTAGTCATGGTACCATCCTTCCACATTCTTCCTGAAATTAGAAAAATAATCATAATGAGAAATATAACTAAAAATATGTAGTAATCTAAATGAGGTAGATCTTATATCATTTTTTTAACTCCGTTGTTGTGAAAGAATAGAATCATAAACTAAAACGAAGTAATAAAAAGATTAAATATGATACTTATCTATGGTATATATATTATCTGTGGTAGGAGTGAGCCCCATTTGCCCTATCGAATAATGAATATTTATGACTGAGAAAATAGTAACGATTATTGGTATGATCGAAACTCCATACGATGGCGGGCCGGATCAAAACACGCCGCGGGCCGGATCAACACACGCCGTGGGTCGGAGGATAGGAATACATGCTTTAGGGCATTTGACTAACCTGGTGGGTCTGTAGATGGAGATTCTGTTGGCATGATCTCTGGAATATAATACCGACCTGTTAAAAATATCAAAAATGTTAGTTAAATCATCAATGTTCAATAACTTTGTGTAGGCACTGATGGTCGCATATAAAAACATCTAACAACTTAAATACACTAGCGCCCTTTGTGCCACTAGCGGGAAACGTCGACTCCGTTGAGCCACATCTCTTCACCTCGTTTGCTTACAAGTGTAGCCAATATCTGCAAAATAAATCAATCTTGATGATATTACTTGTTTAATGTACCAATAATATGAAAATCAACGGTGATTGGAAATAAACTGAAGTGCGAAAAGGCATATTAATGTGTTAAGATCTTTTGCCTTATTTTCACCAAGCTAACCGTTGTGATAATTCACATAATCATCCTTCTCTTGGTCAAAATTAAAATCAATATCAATCGCAGTCCACTAACTCTGAAAGAAACTCCAAAACTTTTGCTATTCCCTTTCAAAGAACCAATTTAACCTTCTCCCAACTTCTTGCCTGAATGTGTCGACAATGTAACATCCACTCCAATGAAAATAATCTTCCCAGCAAATTTACCATTGATTTTATTGGTCAAAGCCAACGTCAGGCTAGACTCTCATTAGCTAGGTATACTGTACAGGGCCCGCATATACTTTAATAGTACACAACTATTAACTCTGTGTAAATTACACGTGCGCCCTACTGTATTATTTAGAACCTACCCGTGGTCTAGATCCCCAAAATACCTGAAAAACTCTTGACTGTGTTCAGTAATGGGCGGTTTGTTTTATAGATTCATCTATTTTAACAAACGGATTGCAATCTTTGAAGCACAGATGTCAGATGGGAATGCTGGACGTGTTCTACTAGTATTTTCAATGGAAGATGCTTTGAGGGGCTGGTGACATGAATCCCTTCGGCACTGGTGTACAGTCGGGAAACATGCCAAACGCGCGCCCAATATTTGTACACGGTTGACATATATGAAAAGGTAGGGAATAGTTTCCGTCGGGGCTTCCTGTGTGGAATGCAGTGAAACAAAACATCCCGTTTAGTTCAATTATCTCGCACTCATGTTACACCGCAAAGGTACTGGACCAAATTTACAGATTTTTCCATAACACAATGAAAATGAGACACTCTTGGAAGATACTGATGCAAATGAATAACATTCAAACATTTTTAACATATTTAAGTTTTTGTTTTTAATAGTCAATTATATATTTCTCTTAAATAGATACCTCTTAAATTTTTTTCACATAATAACTATACTTAGAATATTAATTTATTCATTGATCTTCTTCTCCTTGTCCTACTCGGGTCGGGAACCCAACGCAACGACATGGCGCCTACAGGCGTCCCTGTCCTGTGCAACCTTAACGGCATCAGTCCGTAGTAGGTACAGCGTCTCGTCGCACAGCTTCTTGGCTATATTGTCAATTTTTTTAGTTATACCGGTAGTTTTCCGTTTGTGGCGAATGGTTTCAGGTGTGCCAAGGGTAATGATCTTTCGAGATTTATAAGAGTTGAAAAAATATTTAACATTATTACCTATTGAAGTTTCAACTTTCTTAATAAAATTATTATAGCAAATTTTATAAAAACTAATATAATCTTCTTATTTATGAATGTAGATGAAGCAATGGTTGAGTTAGGTCATTCCATGTTTAATGATTGACTTGTACTTACACTCACAATCGGGAGGAACGGTTGTAACATAATAACAAAACAAATTGTAGACGCAGTGTTCACGACACAAACTTTGGCACTGCAAATCGTCTGAAACAATACAAGAAATAAAACAATTTTTTTTTAATGCTCAAATTGTGTCGTCTAGAGATAGTTCCATCATCCAGAAGGCATAGGTAAATTATTTTATAGCTTAAAGAGCAATGTAAAGTGCATGGAATCAATTGCTACCATAATATATATATATTGACAGGGCATTTTTCTAGATAAATTCATTTTTTTATTTATTTTAGTTATTTGTACATTGAAGTTCACAAAATGACTTATACCATAAATATAGATAATGGTAATTTAAAATCCAATGGATGTTTTCATGCTTTATTTCAGTACGAGTTCTACGGGCGATCCTGATGGACGTGCTGCGCGAAGAATAAAACATGTTTGAACTATGTTTATAATTACGAAAAAAGACTCAAATATGCAAGTATCCTCCAAATAAATGCCCAAATATACATTACGCATATTATGGTAATAATAATAATAATTTGATAATCTGTATAGCGCCGTTTTTCATGAAAAATCATATGTGTAATCGGGGCTAGTTTTTTTTTTTTGCGTTGCAATCTGACTCAGGCCGTGCGTAAAAATAGAATACATAGCTAAAAAGGGGGCAATCGCTATCCGTTATATTTATTTCCGGTGTTATGAGTACCTAATGAGAAACGAATTGTGTCAATAATATTAAAAATTTCCTTAGACTTTCAATGAATATCGGTATTTCGATAGATTTTAGCTAAACTGGCATCACTAGTTTGGAGTTCGTATTTAAAACGTTGGCCGATCATGTAGTTGCCCGATTTATAGTCGCCATACGATCGGCCGACGTCCCAACTCCGAACCGAGTACGGGTTGTGATTTTGGGCGATTATGTGGTCGAAGCGTTATGGTTTATAGCACGATGTAAGCAACTGTAATGTTTGATCTGGAAACATATATTTGTAATCAATCCTCCCCCAAGGTCTTCGATGGATTTTACAGGTGGCAATGTGAATAATTTTTCAAAAGCTAAACGGAAAAATAATATCTTATGCTGACGACACTGTCATAATAATTGAAGGTACTGACTGGGATACTTTAACAAGCTAGCAAATACTGATTTTAATATATTGAAATTACTGGTTTGATAATAATCTTCTCTCCCTTAACACTGAAAAAACAAAATTTATTCCTTTCTTTATCAATAAATTTAAATCAAAATCAGAAATATAAATCATAATACACCAAAGCAAATGCAACAAAACCAATTGTAATCAAGCATGTTCTATACTTAGTCCAACTTCCAAAATTAAATACCTCGGTGTACTCGTATACATAGACCAGCATTCTAAATGGAAAACACATATTTATGAACTTGTTAAACGAATTACAAAATGTACACACATGTATATATAATATAATATAAAATGAAATATACACACTGAAAAAACAAAATTTATTCTTTTCTCTATCAATAAATTTAAATCAAAATCAGAAATAAGAAATATTCTTAGACTAGAAAACCTAAAAAGAGTGAACCATGCAATTGTTCAGTTTATTTCACAATATGGAATTGTTGGCTGGGGGGAACATTGATAATATTTTAAGTCCACTTTAATATAAAAAAAAAAACCATCAACATTTTCCAATGAAAACCTTTAATGTTCAATGAGCTCACAGTAGATAAAATGTATAAAAAATATTCGAATTTTTAAAGAAAAAACGTTAAATAAAATACAATTCAATATATCCGCAAGGTATCAGCATTAAAATCCCGAAATTTAACACTAAACTAACTAACGAACCATCACGCCTTTTCCCCGCAGGGGTAAGCAGAGAGGACGGATCGCAAAACAACTCGATCTTGGCATAAACTTCTTGTTTCATTCATATTCATACTTCGTCTCATACATTCTCTTCTATTATTCCGACTTCTGACATGACCCGACTCAAGTATTTGGTTCACTCGATCGTGCCATGTCTTCCTCGAGCGTAACCGGCTTATTCTTCCATTCACATTCGCATCAAAAAAAATTCTTCTTACACTCCTTTCTTCGTTCATTTTCGCCAAAACCATCTAAGCGTCTCTTTCTTAACCTTACTCATTACGTTTATATCAGTCTTGCATTATTTACGAATCTCAATATTTTTCATACGATCACTCATGGTCTTACCACAAAGTCGTCTCAGAGATCTCATTTCTACGGCATTCAGTTTACTTTCACCCTTTCTCTGCCAATTCCATGCCTCACTGCCATTCATGGGGGTTGATATCAGCACTCCATTGTGGACTGCTAGTTTCGCTTCTTTGGATATTTTTTTGTTGGGGCCAACCGTGTTCAGTCCCCCGTTAATGGAATTTCCTGTATTCCCCTTCTTTCAATATCCCTATCAATCTTTCCACCTCTCATACACATACTTTATAAATATACACACTCATCGACCTGTTCCAAGTATTCATCATTCACAACTAAATTGCACACTGTCTTCGTCCTCTCTCTTTCAAACACCATGACTTTAGACTGACTTACATTCATCATCAGCTCATCCTTCATACATACTTCATTCATCCTAGATACGAGGGACTGTAAATCTTGCGTACTGTTAGCAATCAGCACTGCATCATCAGCATACAACAGGCAACATACTTTCAGATTACTCATTTTCGCGCCTAAACCAACATCTTTCAATTCTTGCGTACAATTATCCATGTATAGATTGAATAACCACGGTGACATTACACAGCCTTGCTTAACACCTTTTGTGATGTCAAACCACTCCGTAAAAGCTCCGTTTACCCTAACACATGCAACGCTTTCCTCGTACAGAGACGCGATTACCTGTATGAGATTCGTATTTACTCCATACTTGGACACAATACCTTCCATAATTTTTTCATGTCAACTCGGTCGTATTCGCAACAGAAAGTTTCTGTTTTTTTTTGCCAGAAAATTCCTTGTGAGCACAGGCAACGAGAAAATCTGAACCATGCAACCCCTTCTACTCATAAATGCACCTTGCACATTCCATATTTTATCCATTGTTTTCATTTGTACCTTTTCAATCAATATCCCACCATACAACTTTCTAACTGAAAGTAGCAGGCTAATATCACTGTGATTTCCACATTCCTTACGTGACCCCTAATCTTTGTGTAGAGGCATGATCACAGCCCTTCTCTAATCTAATGGGGTGTAACTCTCCACTTAACACTTAATCACTCGGATTGCTTTCAAAGACCTATTCACAGTATTTCATTCATCTCGCTTTTATTTCTTTGTCATTCGTTAATATTTTTCCATCTTTCGATTTTATCAGTGTGAAAGTGTAATAATGTACTTGTATCTAAAAGCCCTCTGAGCGTTTTGATAGTAAAAAATAATCCATGAACCTCTTGCCATTTAATGAAGTCAAACGTACTTAATAATTTTTTTTTCTAATTTTGAAACTGTAATTCATGGTGGAATTCCATATTAAAATGGTTTTTTTTTTCTCATTAAAATGAATTTTTTTTCCGGTCGAAAATAAATATGTGGAAAAAGTTACAAAGGTTTTTTAATAAAAAAAAAATCATTTTTATTTTTTTTCTTTATATTTTTTTTGGCTTGTCTGGCTAGTTTCGATTCCTACGTTTAATAACTTTATTTTACCTTTTGGAAAGTGCGCTGATTCCAACGTGTCATAAATTATCATAGGACCATTTTGATGTTGGACTTACGTATATCTGTTGTACGAATCTCCCTCGTTGATGGTGATGTAGATGATGGTAGCGATGATGGTATAGTCGTTGTTGGCGGGAGTTGTGTCGGGGTAGGACCTATTTGAAACAGTAACATGTAAAAAATATACTTAGGTTGGGGAATTGAGGTATTCAAATGAAGTAAACATTAGCGTTTGAAATTTGGGGAACAACATGAGTTTCAAAGATAATATTGCACGCACAGGAATCGCAGAAAGTGCTACGCAGAAAGTCGCACGACTCATGTTCTGAATATACAGAGGCGGTTCAAGTTTAAAGGATGTATCCTTTAAAAAGCAATACGATTCAAGAGTATATTTAAACAATATTGAACGTACAAGATTCAGAAGTTACCGATACTTTCTAAAAGGAGATTATTCTACAAGATAAAAAGGAGGGAATTCAACTTTTTAAATCTGGTTTTTAACTCTTTTTAAGCGAGATAATTGTTTGGAAATCAGTATTTATCCTTTTTGTTGCCAAAGCAAAATGTTCATTTGGAGGACGTTTGTGACATCACATGGGTCAATGTTTGCACGGGCCGTACCGAGTTCCACACAGAGCTGTTTTAGAAGCCAGTAGCGTTATCTACATCAAAGCCATATTCCATATTATCCTTATTAAAGTCAATAAATATAAATATTAATGAATATATTATGAATGAAGATTTTTAGTACGTACTGTAAAGAGTAGGTGGGTTTATGGGGGGTGTCGTTGTTGGCGGTGTTGTTATCGTCGTTGGCAGTGGTTTTGTCGTTGTTAGCACCGTTGTTGTCGTTGTTGGCGACGGAGGTGTTGTTGGCGACGGGGGTGTTGGTGGCGGTGGTGTTATTGACGGTGGTGTTATTGTTGGCGGTGGTGTTGTCGGCGTTGGTGTTGTTGGCGGTGGTGTTGTTGGCATTGGTGTTGTTGGCGGTGGTATTGTTGGCGTTGATGGTGGGGGTGGTGATCCTGTTATCCTCGGACCTAAATAAAAAATGGAAAGTGCAAGAACATTACGGTATTAAGGTTGAGGTATTTAAAACTATCGTCACACTTGAACGGTTCCCTATAAACAGAGATTTTCGACTCGTTATTAGCTATTGATAAAAATAGTCACTTAATAAATAAAATTTTCAATTTTCAAATTTTCACAGGTCAATGTTCCACTGAGAGCCGTTTTAGAAGCCAGTAGCGTTAACTACGTCAAAGCCATATTCCAAGCATTAGGGATTTTGCGATATCAGATCATTTTAGAAGTAAATAAATATAAATATTAATAAAAATATTTTGATTGAACGTGTTTAGTACGACGCGAGGCGCGATCAGATACACTAAAATTAATCTATATATATTGTACGCAGTTTTGATAGTATCGCATTTAAATAAAAGATTAGGATGGTTTACTTGCAAACGTTTTTAATTGTCGCTGATCGTCTCTCTGTCACCATATATTTATGTGATTGGTCATTTGATTAGAATGGTCAAATTCAGCTTCCTTTTATGACGTTAACATTTTAACGAGTGTGAATAGAATGTTCATCCAAAAAACTAAAATTTAAATTACAAGTTTTCTATCAAAATGTACGTGGACTAAGAACTAAATTACACGACTTGAAATCAACCTTACCTACAATGGATCATGATATTTACTCTTTCACTGAGATATGGCTGCATAGCAACATCAAAAGTACAGAGCTGGGTTTCTTCGAACATTCAGTCTACAGATGTTACAGAAGTGAAAGTACCAATAAGAAAGCTAGAGGAGGCGGTGTGTTAATATCCATAAATAAAAACCTTAATTCAAGAAAACTCAAATGCATCTACACAAATCTAGAACAACTGTTCATCATGGTATCTACCAAAAAGGAAAAAATTATAGTCGGCTGCATCTACATTCCTTCTTCTTCTGACGCTCAATTATATAAAGACCACTACTTTGAAGTAGAAGCAATGAGAAGGAGATTTCCTGAAGCTACCTTTATTTTAACAGGAGACTACAATATACCCAATGTTGTATGGGACATAGAAAACAATAAGACTTCTTGCTCGGACAACATCAACCATGGCTCCCATGAAATTATCGAAATATCAAATTTTTTAAACCTCCGGCAGTTAAACTACGTATATAATATAAATTCTCGTATTCTCGATCTAATGTTCTCCAATTCTTATTTTGTTAATGTATCCGCTTCTGCTGAAACTGTTCTTCCAATTGACAATTATCACCCTCCATCGCCTGAAATTAATAAAGTAATTTCACATCTACAACACGGTTTCATGCCAAAAAGATCGACTCTTACAAACCTTATGATTTATGAGGAACATTTATTCAAAACTATGCACAAGTGTCTCCAAACAGACGTAGTGTACACAGATTTTAGTAAGGCATTTGACAAAGTCTCACATAAAATTCTCATACATAAATTAAGTACTCTTGGAATAACCGGGAATATTTTGAGATGGTTTGAATGTTATCTACATAAAAGAAAAATATCGGTTAAACTCAATTCACACTTTTCATATCAATTTGAAATCTTCAACGGCGTTCCACAGGGGTCACATTTGGGACCAGTATTGTTTTACTTTTTTTATCAACGACATAACTACTATTTTTGATGGAGTTATGATACTCCTATTCGCTTTATAAAAATGGAGGATAATATTAACAAGTCTTGAACTTGAAGTGTGATATCGGTGAAAATGGCGTAAATTGAACTGGTCTCATTAGCTAAGTTGGTTAAGCGGTAACTCCGAATAGGTAGAGGTCCTGGGTTCGAGTCCCAGATGCGACTGAAATCTTTTTAATTTCTGTTGTTTTTTCGGTTTCGTGGTTCATTTGGGATGTGTTAATATTATCTTCTTCAATGATTAAATATTATCATTATTTCAAAATAATAAATTATTCCACTCCCCGTTAAGTGAGATAGGTAAATAAACATTGTTATTTGTAACTTAATACATCATACATTATGTAAACACGCCGATTGTATATAAGTGGTATATGATGTATGTTGCTATTATGTAAATATTTTGAAATTCGGTCTTGTACTTGGCAACAAGGTTATCAATATTGGGACTCGATATTGTTGAAGCTTAGTTAGGTTCTGCGAAAATAGAGAAATAGCTTATAGAATTAAACCATAGATGGCGGCCCTTGTATAGAACCTTACCCAGATTCAGGAACAAATTTGCTTATAAAAGGCATTGAACGTAAATTCAGACCGTAGATATCTACTTCTAACAATATTCTCAATGAAATCAAATATATTATTAAAAAGTAACTAGTAATTTTCTGAAACGAACCTTCCCTAAGTTAAGTCTCCAAATAATACAAAGTTTGGAATTAATATTCAAAACATTTTAGACACTCGTAAAATACAGATTTTTTCTATTAATTTTATATTTACATCTGAGAAACCACTTTATTTAAGCTTTCTTATCAGTATTTCTCTATCTATAGTTTCAAATGCTTTTTGATAAATCAAAAATATTGCCAAGATAAATTTGTTATTATTTATTACTTCCTTCCATTCTTCAACCATTGTGTTTAATGCTGTTTCACAAGAGTTATTGGATCTGAAACCGGGCGCTATTCCCGTTCTGTTTAAGGAAGATTCCTTATCTTTTTACTATGTCTCGCTTGAATTCCGCAGCTAATCAAGAAGTCTTTAACCCTAAGGAAAAACGAAATGAATCTTCCTTAAAGACTTCTTGACTAACTGCGGAATTCCTGAATGAAAAATTCGATAATCGAATGTACACATCCCGCGAAAATTTAAAATTCACATTTTCTTTTGAACAAACCTCTATATCAATTAATAAATTGAGAAAAATTCGATAATTTTATTGTCTTTTCGAGGATGTCAATACTAGTCGCCGGAGATTGTTTATACTAACAGAGTCGTTCGTTTACATTTCATTCGAATTCTACATGGGATTCACCCATCAGTCGCCTATAAAAGCAATCACATTTAACACATGAAGAAACGACATATAAAATTTAATATATTTAATATTACGGTATGATTAATGACATTTTTTGTAATAAATATCATGTTAATTCGATTTTAGGTTAAAGAGAGTTGAAATTTAGGAGTCAGGAATGAGGTGAAAAAGACGCCCATTTCCAGTGATGAATTAGGGAAATCGAAATTAAAATTACCCAAAAAGTAATTTTGAAAACAATGTTGAAAGATTACTTAAGAATGGCATGAATGGTTGAGGAATAATAGTAGGGAGAGGACAACATTGAATACGTGAAAAAGGAAAGCCGGCAGGGAGTTAACTCGCCCAAGACTGGAACGTGGGTATCCTTAGGTAGAGGAAAATTATCTATATGATTACATGGAAATGGACGGTGAGAGATATGTAACGTATGGGAGTTTAGAACAGAGGAAATAGTACAATTAATTAAAATCACATTGGGGAAAGATATTTTTCCTAACTTTGGCAGGTGTGGTAGGATAAGAACTGCAATATGTTTCCATCAGTGTTGAGAATTATTAAGATTAACACGTCTAAGATGTTTTGAGGAATTAATTAGATATTAAATTGGAATAGACAAAGTCGCGATTGATAGTGCGATATGAAAATATTTCGCAAATAAACTCTGCATCAGAATCGAGGTACCTATATGAAATTGAAGTGAATTGAAAATGCCATTCTATAAATAAATTTCAAGAATGATAGAATTCCTCTATTAAGAGATATATCCACGATCATAGACGCTAAAATATGCATCAGTGGATATAATTTTCAGAAAAAAACAGGAGTGGGAATTTGTCTATTAAAAACGAAGACATCATAAAAACGCCCAGGGAGAAAATTTAAAGATGTCACTAAGTACGATCCTGTTAATCCAATTAGAA
Organism: Halesus radiatus; assembly: GCA_022606495.2. NCBI lineage: Eukaryota > Metazoa > Arthropoda > Insecta > Trichoptera > Limnephilidae > Halesus > Halesus radiatus. Next base: position 21,384 of record JAHDVE020003131.1, on the reverse strand, counting down.
CAGTGTGAAAACAGGGAATTGACCCAGATATAGAGTGTTTATGGTATATTAGTAAGCAGATAAAATATTGATGGATTGACTTGCACAGGTCATAGTTGAATGTGACTTTTTGGTATTAAAAGATGAAATTTTAGTCATTTGAGTGCTTTTACGAAGAGTTCTGGTGATCGTGGGAGACCATCGTTAAGTAAAAGTTATTGTGCGTGGTCGTTATTTAAATTCTTTAAAAAGTGACAGCAGTGAAGTGTTTAATAATTAATAATAAAAGTTTTTTAAACAATTAAATACTGTTTTTTGAGTTCTTATACTCTGTGGAATAAGTTTTTTTAGAAAATAATATCAAGTGTTCAGTTCAGTGTTCCTATTGGAGAATAATAATAGAATTAAAAAATTACTTTACAAATATCAAAGGATAAATAATATCGTTTTAAAAAAATGACTAAATTCAAAAACGGTAATAAATAGTAGAATCAATTAATTAATTAAATTACTGAAGTTTTATAAAGAGTGACTAAAGTGCGACTAGGAAAATTAAACAAAAACTCGGAACTATCAATTCTATTCCAGCCAAAAATACTAAAGCTCCAATTTGGAAATACGAAGAGAAATATCTAACAGTTATTATCCGAAAAATAATATCTTTTTAAATTTAAATTGAATTCGATAATCTGATAAAAAGGGCAATCCCTTAAAACTTATATTAATGTCTTTTAATTTTGAAGTCCGTCTGAAAGTATTATTAGATGATAATACTTGGAATGAAAGTAATTCACAATAAAAAACACATAAATTTACAACAAATTTATGTGTTCTTTATTGTAAATTATGGCGAGCCACAAAGTTAATGCTTTTTACAAATATGAAAGTAATTCAAATTAAATTAATGAAAGAAAAGCGACGTAGGGGACGATTCACCACAGTTGATGTTCGGACCAGCAGAAAAATGTGATGTTAGAAGGACGGGCGCATCATCACAGGTGCTAAGGTGCACAGGATGAGGAGGCGATCCATCTCATGCCCTACTGTAGAATTTAGAAGCTACCTCTGGTCTTGATCCCTAAAATGCTCGAAAAACCTTTGACTCTGTCCAGAAATGGGCGGTTTGTTTTATAGATTCGTCTATTTTGACAAACGGATTTGCAATCTTTGTAGCACAGATGTCAGATGAGAATGCTGAATTTGTTCTACCGGTATTTTCGATGGAAGATCAATCTGTGCTCCAAAGATTGCAATCCGTTTGTTAAGAAAGGCGAATCTTCTAAACGGACCTACCAAACAGCGAATCTACCAAACGGGGAGAGGGACGCGGACAGTCATTATTTATAAATTCAAAATAATCGTAATATTATTGGGCAATTGTGCACGATAATATTACGATTGTGCAATGTGATTTTAAAATATGTTTATTTCTGTTACATAATAGACTAATTATTCCCTGAAAGATACTTACAGTAGCATTCTTTGTATTTAAACTGAAAATGGCACGGAGGGTTTTCGCATAAATCGCTGCACAGAATATCACACGAATATTCCAGCTCTGAAACAGAAACAATACCTAGTTGAGAGAATAAAAAGACAATTCTTTATCGAAGAGTACCTTTGCCGATCTATTTAAACATAGTGATGTATCCCCGATCTTCAAAAGGGGGATAAAAATAAAATAGCAAATTATAGACCGATATTCATATTATCAACAACTCCAAAACTTTTTGAGAAGTTGATTCTGGATCAAATAATTGGCACAATTAAAGATAGCACATGTCTCGAACAGCATCTTTTTATAACCGGCAAATCAACACGTATTTTACATATTCTCTATCCAAATTTTATTTCCAATCCAATGGTGAAGAAGCTTCAAGATGAATCGAATTAAAAACTGGCTGAAGTTGGTGGAACTATGTTGCATTGGTTTAAAAACTATCTTTCAAACCGAAAGCTTAGTATTATGAAATGGGGTATCACCATAAGATCTTTGTGCATCCAGTGGTGTACCGCAAGGTTTCCTCAGAGGACCTGACTTATTTATATTTTTGTGAACGACAGTGTAATATTTTTAGAGATATTTACGTACTTGTGTTCGTAGATGATCTGAAACTTTTAGAAGTAATTCGAAGCATTAACGACTGTTATAATCTTTGAGTAAACATGTTAAAATTATTTGAATGCTGTAGCGATAACAAGCTATAACTTAATGTTAATAAATGCCTAACTATGAGATTTTGGAAAATAAAAACAATTTCTTGCTTTGCACAATTAAAAACTTCAAACTCGAACCCAATTTTGAAATTAGAGATTTCGCCGTAACTTTGAAGACCAAAGTTAACTTCATTCCCACACAATGAAAATATTTCAAAGAAGGGCATAAAAATGCTAGGTTTTGTGAGTGTGGCCAAAGACAAACTATGTATTTTAAGATACCAAATTTATAATTTTTCCAAAACCCATCGTAAATGATCCCAAACTCGATACAGTACCGAGAGAAACAATACAATAAATTGAAAAGAGACCTATCCGTAATGTTTAATCTAAAAAATAAATTAAAAATCACTTTTTTAATATATACAGGACATACAGAATACTGACGAGGAAAGCTTTGATAAAAAGTTATTTTTAATTATTTATAATTTTGAAACTGTTAATTAATGGTGAAATTTCAATTACGTATGAATCTTTTTGATTATAAACCTTCGTGACTTTCTTCCACTTGTTTATTTCAAGATCGGACCGGTTTCACTTTACAATGGGCATCTTCAGACTGATCTATGGTGTATACAGTATTTGCGTCAGGAGTGAGCCCCATTTTCTCTTTCGAATAATGCATATTTATGAAATTAGCAACGACTATTGGTATGGTCGAACTCAAATACGCTCGCGGGACGGAGGTTGGGGACATATGATTTAGGGCATTTGACTAACCTGTTGACTGTGATGGAAGTGATAAATAACTCGCACCTGTTAAAAATAACATATTGTCAAAAATGTTAGATAAATCATCAATGTTCCATAACTTAAGTTAGATAGAATTCCTGTTGGCAGTGGCGGAGAAGGTATTAAATAACTCGCACCTGTTAAAACTAACAAATTGTCAAAAAAGTTAGTTAAATCATCACTGTTCCATAACTTAGGTTAGATGGAGGTCCTGTTGGCAGTGGCGGAGAAGGTTTTAAATAACTCGTATCTGTTAAAAAGAACAAATTGTCAAAAATGTTAGTTAAATCATCACTGTTCCATAACTTAGGTTAGATGGAGGTCCTGTTGGCAGTGGCGGAGAAGGTTTTAAATAACTCGTATCTGTTAAAAAGAACAAATTGTCAAAAAAGTTAGTTAAATCATCACTGTTCCATAACTTAGGTTAGATGGAGGTCCTGTTGGCAGTGGCGGAGAAGGTTTTAAATAACTCGTATCTGTTAAAAAGAACAAATTGTCAAAAATGTTAGTTAAATCATCACTGTTCCATAACTTAGGTTAGATGGAGGTCCTGTTGGCAGTGGCGGAGAAGGTTTTAAATAACTCGTATCTGTTAAAAAGAACAAATTGTCAAAAATGTTAGTTAAATCATCAATGTTTTATAACTTAGGTTAGATGGAATTCCTGTTGGCAGTGGCGGAGAAGGTGTTAAATAACTCGCACCTGTTAAAACTAACAAATTGTCAAAAAAGTTAGTTAAATCATCAATGTTCCATAACTTTGTGTAGCCACTGATGGCCGCACGCAAAAACACCTAACAACTTGAACACACTAACGCCCCTTGGGCCACTAGCGGGAAACGTCACAAATGCTGTTATAAAACAAAGTAAGGCTTTCGCGACTGTCGACTCTGATGAGCCACATCTCTTCACCTCGTTTGCTTACAAGTGTGCCCAATATCTACAAAATGAATAAATCTTGATGATAACACTTGCCTAATGTACCGATAATATGAAAATTAATGGTGATTGGAAATGCGACAAGTGCGATACGGCTTATTAATATGTTAAGATATTTTGCCTTATTTTCACCAAGATAACCGTTGTGATAATTTACATAATCATCCATCTCTTGGCCAAAATTAAAATCAATACCAATCGCAAAAAAAAAACCGAAACTTTCCCTATTCCTTTTCAAAGAACCAATTTAACCTTCTCCAACCCCCTTGCGTGAATGTGTCGACTATGTAACATCCACTGTAATTAAAGTAATAATCCCAACAAACTTACCATTGACTTTATTGGTCAAAGCCAACATCACTTTAGACTCTCAGAAGCTGAGTGTACTTTACAGGGCCCGCAGATACATTAATAGTACACAATTATTAACTCTGTGTAAATTACTAGTGCCCCCTACTGTAGAATTTAGAAGCTACTTCCTAGATCCCCAAAACACCTGAAAAAGGCATGTGTCAGTAACGGGCGATCTGTTTTACAGATTCCTCTATTTTAACAAACGGATTGCAATCTTTGGAGCACAGATGTGAGATGGTAATGCTGAAATTGTTCAACCTGCATTTTCAATGGAAGATGCTTCGAGGGGCTGGTGACATGAATCCTTTCGGCACTGGTGTTCATTCGGGAAACATGCCAAACGCGTGTCCTATATTTGTACACGGTTGACATATATGAAAACGTAGGGAATAGTTTCCATCAGGGTCTCCTGTGTGGACTGCAGTGAAAAAAAAAATACCGCGTACATGACGATTTAGTTCAATTACATCGCAGTCATGTTATACCGCAAAGGTACTAGATCAAATTTACAGATCCTCCATAAAACAATGAAAAGGAGGCACTCTTGGAAGATACTGATGCAAATGAATAACATTCAAACATTTTAAAAATATTTTTGTTTTTTGTTTTTAATGGTCAATTAAATATTTGTAATAATAAAATATTTATTTTAAATAGCTATATCTTAAATTTATTTTCATATTAATAACTATACTTAAAATATTCATTCATTCATTCATCTTCTTCTCCTTGTCCTACTCGGGTCGGGAACCCAACGCATCGACATGGCGTCTACAGGCGTCCCTGTCCTGTGCAACGTTAACGGCATCAGTCCGTAGTAGGTACAGCGTCTCCTCGCATAGCTTCTTGGCTGTATCGGCAAGTTTTTTAGTTATACCGGTAGTTTTCCATTTGAGGCGCATGGTTTCAGGTATGCCAAGAGTAATGATCTTTCGAGATTTATAAGAGTTGAAAAAATGTTTAACATTGTTCCCCATTGAAGATTCAAATTTGTTAATAGAATTATTATAGCAAATTTTAGAAAAACTAATATAATCTTCTTATTTATGAATGTAGGGAAAGCAATGGTTGAGTTAGGTCATTCCATGTTTAATGCTTGACTTTTACTTACAGACACAATCGGGAGAAAAGGTTGTATTCCAATAACAAAATGAATCTTCGATGCAGTGTTCACGACACAATCTTTGGCAGCGCAAATCGTCTGAAACAATACAACAAAATAAAACTTTTTTTTATGCTCAAATAGTTTCGTCCAGAGATAGTTCCATCGTCCAGAAGGCATAGGTAAATTATTTTATAGCTTAAAGAGCAAAGTAAAGTGCATGAAAACAATTGCTACTACCATAATATATATATCAACAGGGCTTTTTTTAGATTAATTCATTTTAATATTTATTTTAGTTATTTGTACATTTAAGTTTACAAAATGACTAATTATAACTCTTATACTATTACATATAGATAATGGTAATTTAAAAACCAATGGATTTTTTCTTGCTTTATTTCAGTACGAGTTCTGCAGGCGATCCTGATGGACGTGCTGCGCGAAGAATAAAACATGACTGAACTATTTTTATAATGACGAAAAAAGACTCATATATATATATATAAATATATATATATAAATATGCAATTATCCTCCAAATAAATGCCCAAATATACATTACGCATACTATGGTAATAATAATAATACTTTGATAATTTGTATAGCGCCGTTTTTCATGAAAAATCATATGTGTAATCGGGGCTAGTTGTTATTTTTTTTGCCCTGCAATCTGACTCAGGTTGTACGTAAAAATAAAATACAGAGCTAAAAAGGGGGCAACCGCTATCCGTTATATTTATTTCCGGTGTTATGAGTACCTAATGAGAAACGAATTGTGTCAATAATATTATAAATTTCCTTAGACTTTCAATGAATATCGGTATTTCGATAGATTTGAGCTAAAATGGCAGCACTAGTTTGGAGTTCGTATTTAAAACGTTGGCCGATCATGTAGTTGCCCGATTTATAGTCACCATACGATCGGCCAACGTCCCAACTCTGAACTGAGTTCGGGTTGTGATTTTGTATTATTGTGTGGTCGAGGCATTATGGTTTACCGTATAGCACGATGTAATCAACTGTAATATATAAACTGGAAACGTATGTTTGTAATCAATCTACCTCCAAGGTCCTCGATGGATTTTACAGGTGGCAATGTGCCTTTCCGTATATATTTTTTTTAATTTTGCAAAAGCTAAACGGAAAAATAATATCTTATGCTGACGACACTATCATAATAATTGAAGGTACTGACTGGAATACTTTAACAAGCTAGTAAATACTGATATGAATATATTGAAAAACTGGATCGATAATAATCTTCTCTCCCTTAACACTGAAAAAAAAAATTATTCCTTTCTTTATCAATAAATTTAAATCATAATCAGAAATATAAATCATAATACACCAAAGCAAATGCAAAAAACCAATTGTAATCAAGCATGTTAAACGAATTAGAAAATGTACACACATATTTATAAGACTAAGAAATATTTTTATACTAGAAAACCTAAAAAGAGTGTACCATGCAATTGTTAAGTCTATTTTACAATATGGAATTGTTGGCTGGGGGGAACATTGATAATAATAATAGTCCACTTAAAATAATTCAAAGATTGATGATAAAGGTAATATAAAAAAAAACATCAACATTTTCCACTGAAAACCTTTAATGTTCAACGTGCTCACAGTAGATAAAACGTATAAAAAATATTCAATTATTCGAATTTTTAAAGAAAAACGTTAAATAAAAGACAATTTAATATATCCGCAAGATATCAGCATAACATTAAAATCCCGCAATTCAACGCTTAACTAACTAACTAACTAACCATCATGCTCTTTCCTCGCAGGGGTAGGCAGAGAGGACGGACCGCCAAACAACTCGATCTTGGTATACACTTTTTGCTTCATTCACATTCATACATTCTTTTCTATTATTCCGACTTCTGACATGGCCCGACTCAAGTATTTGATTCACTCGATCGTGCCATGTCTTACTCGGGCGTTCCCGGCTTTTTCATAAATGCACCTTGCACATCCCATATTTTATCCTTTGTTTTTATTTGTACCCTTTCAATCAATATCCTACAATACAGCTTTCCAACTGAACTTAGCAGGCTAATAGCCCTGTGATTTCCACATTCCATACGTGACCCTTAACCTTTGTATATAGGCATAATGACAGCCCTTCTCCAATCTAATAGGGTGTAACTCTCCACTTGACACTGGTTAAAAATTTTGCATAACCGTGAGAGATCCTTTAAAATATGTAGCAGCAATATTGCCGAAGCCAACAGCCTTACCATTCTTCATACATTTAATTGATCTTTTAATTTCATCCATGCTGACTTTGGGAACATTCACCCCATCGTCATTCATACCTGACTCGCCGCTGGAATCACTATCACTCGGATTGTTTTCAAAGACCTCTTCAGAGTATTTCATCCATCTCGCTTTTATTTCCTTATCATTCGTTAACATTTTTCCATCTTTCGATTTTATCACTTTCACACATCTGCTGTACTTAAATTTAATAACGTACTTGTATGTAATAGCTCTCTGAGCTTTTTGATAGTAAAAAAATAATCCATCAACCTCTCGCAATCTAATGAAGTTAAACCCACTTAATACATATTCATATATATTTTTTAATAATATTTTTTTGGGTTGTCTGGCTAGTTTTGATTCCTACCTTTAATGACTTTATTTAACCATTTAGAAAATGTGCTGATTAAAACGTGTCGTAATTGATCATAGGACCATTTTGATGTATGACTTACCTATGACTGTTGTGAGCATCTCAATCGTTGATGGTGATCTAGATGATGGTAGCGATGATGATATAGTCGTTGTTGGCGGTAGTTGTGTCGGGGTAGGACCTATTTGAAACAGTAACATGTAAAGAAGATACTTAGGTTGGAGAATTGAGGTATACAAAGGAAGTAAACATTAGCGTGTGAAATATGGGGAACAACATAAGTTTCAAAGGTAATATTGCACGGCCAGGAATCGCAAAAAGTTCTACACAGGTACTCGCACGACTCATCTTCTGAATATACAAAGGCGGTTCAAGTTTAAAGGATGTATCTTTTAAAAAGCAATACGATTCAATAGTATGTTCAACAACATTGAATGTACATGGTTCAGAAGTTACCGATACTTTCTAAAACGAGATGATTCTACAAGATATTCAAGAGGGAATTCGATTTTTTAAAGCTGGTTTTTAAGTCTTTTAAAGCGAAATAATTTTTTTGAAATCAGTATTTATCCTTTTAGTTGTCAAACCAAAATGTTCATTTGGAGGACGTTTGTGACGTCACACGGGTCAATGTTTGCACGTGTTGTACCGGGTTCCACTTAGAGCTGTTTTAAAAGCTAGTAGCCTTAACTAGATCAAAGCCATATTCCAAGCCTCAGATCCTTTTTAAAGTCAATAAATATACATATTAATGAATATATTATGAATGAAGATTTTTATTGCTAACTAACTATTGCTAGAGTAGGGGTGTTTATGGGGAGTATCGTTGTTGGCGGTGATGTTGTCGTTGTTGGCGGTGATTTTGTCGTTGTTGGCAGTGGTTTTGTCGTTGTTGACACCGCTATTGTCGTTGTTGGCGGCGGCGGTGTTTTAGGCGTAGGACCTGTTTAAAATAGTAACTTGTCACCGAAACTAAAATACTTTGGATTTTCAGAATAAGCAAACATATTGTGGGTTGACAGGATGTATTAAATAACAAGTCACTTTGTTTTTAATCCACTTTTATTTATTTATTTATTTTTATTTTTTTTATTTGTCGAATAGTTTCGATTCTGCCGAATCGTCTTCAGGACATGTTCTATGTAGTATGTTCTATGTCCTGAAGACGATTCGGCAAAATCCAAACTAGTCGACAAATAAAAAAAAATAAAAATAAAATAAATAAATAAAGTGGATTAAAAACAAAGTGAGTTGTTATTTAATAAATAAAATGCTTTGGTTGGAGTGGTTCAAACCCTTAAATAAGTAATAATAATAAGTAGAATAACAGTAATACAATAAAACATAAGTAAATATCTAGCAGCAATTTAATAAACATCAAAAAAAAAATGACAAATTACTTGAAAACTAAAATTTAAAGTAATTCTTTTATCATCCTTATCATGAATCATATTCCACCCACAAGTAAATTCTTCTAATGGAATAGCCGTATAAAATCTGTAATGTAAAACCACGTAATAAAATGTTTAATTAATACAAATAATAATATACAAATCTGTTTCAGAGGAGGGAGAATGGTGTGAGTTATTGTGCATCATTTTCTGCAAGAACTATCCGTGCGAGGTGTTTTTATCAACATGCAGTATGTTTCTGTAAGTATTAATCGAGAAAACTTCATTTCGCAGTCAAATTATTTGTATAATACGTTTAATGATAATTAAATGAATTATATTAATTTAATGAATTACATTAATTTTTATTTAAAGAAGATACATTAATTTTTACTTATTAATCTAGTAAATTATGTAATTTTTTTTATTTTTTAATTAATTACTGTTATACATTTATTTAGTTTGTCCCTAAGGTGGTGGTAAAGTGTTAATTGCATATATATTTTAACATTTATTAGTAGCGCCGATGTATTGCCCATCTCATTAGGTGTGAAACGCTGGTGTTGAAATGTCAATTTAACAAGATTCGTTGTTCAGCTGGGTTATTATATGCACGATATGAAAATGGCAAATAGATTACAACTTATGAATTAAAAAGATAAAAATAAACAAATATAAAGATGAAAAATTGAAATAATTTTAAAGCAGTTTAATTTCAGACAATGACAACAAAATGATAGCTATACAAATATATGAGAAATAACAATATCCCTTGTTAATCGGGTACGACGGTATGCTAGATTTTTGTTGATCCGTTTGCATATGTTGATCCACTCTCATTTGTTGATCTGTTATCAAAGTCAACATACATAAGTTGATCTAATGGATCAACTTTCATCATCAATTTCCTGTAGATTTATAATTACATAATATTTTTTATTTACCATAAAAATATTTCAAATGTTGCGATGTATGCACCTGTACATTATAATGGTCTATAATTTGGTTGGTGTTTTCTGAAATGCACAAAAGGGGTAGTAAGATGTCCCTTTTTGGGCAAAGGGCACGACAAAAATAAGTACAACAAAATTGCACGGTCCGTACGACAGGTGCACCATCAGGTTTAGTTCGCTGTTAACGTTTGGGAGGGAAAAATTAACAACCAGTAATAGGACCACATGTGATATGCTACTTAGACATAATTCAAAAAATTACGTGGGATGAAGGACACAGTTTAAGCCAAACTTCGGCTACGAATTGAAGTAGCCGCATACGAAATTCGCCTCAACGTATGAATAATTATAAATAAATTTACTCTACGTTTTCATGCTTGCCTACAAGCTGATGGACTACATTTAGAAAATTTACGTTATTGCACACATGTTACATTGTAACATCTGTGTCTGTATGAAACGAGTGGTGATTGTCTAGTAAATGCTTAATCACGTTCGAAATGTCCTTTTTGAATGATGGTGTGGAAGGCTCTACCCGTTTTATTGAGTTATGAGGATATTCCTTGAAGCCAATCAACACAATACAAGAATGGCGGTTTTTTTGAAAGATTTCTAGCAAATACAGCAACCTCTAATGTTGTATGTTCCAAAAGCAGAAATCTCCAACGCTTGTAGCAATAGTAGCAATCTCCCGATTTAAAAGGTATTTATCGTTTTATAGACTTGCGTTAAAGAAACTTCGATCATGCAAATAATCCCAGACATCACAATACTATATGTTGTACTTTTTTCAGCTTCTGACGGAATCCCTTCGAATGTTTACAAGTTTTTTGCCTTCCTTTCAAAAACACGATTTTGAGAGTTTGCTGCCTTTGGCTTTTCCCCCCCCCTATTTTAGAGATTTTTTTTTCTACATTTTTTTAATCGTATATTTTAATGCCATTGCCTAATATACTAATAAAATCTAATCATCTCGTTTTTTATCCAAATATATTGCCGCAGCGGCACGTCCATCCGGAAGCACTTTGAAAGTAGAACTGAACGTCCCCATCGTGTAGTGGCCAGCTGATGGGCCAGCTGATGGGCCATCATCGGCAATCATGTAGAGGATCCATTAAAATAACAAAATCGCACAATATTCACCAATGTTCTATATATTAATCGTTTTTGTGTTTATTTCGTAGAACTCAAATGTATATATTTTTGAAATTTTATTTAATTCGAATTTAATAATGTTATCAGTAAGTTCTGTAAGTATTATAGTTTTTATTATTGTGATAGCTGTTTCGGCGTTCGAGGCCATTTTCAGAATGGAAAAAAAAGTGTTATATATATGTTAAGTCACTGATGGCCACAGGCGAAAACACAAAACAATTTACAAAACTCTAGCGCCACTTACGCCACTAGCGAGAAACGTCCCAAACGCTGTTATCCAAAAATAAAAGGCTTTCACGTTTATCCAATATCTAGAATATCGTAATTTATATTGATCATAATATTTGTTATATAAATCGGTGGTGTTTGGTAATAGGTATGTGAATATGTTTAGATATTTGGTCCTGTTTTGACTAGACTAAATGTTACGGTTGTTCACTTGTCAACTCCCCCTTGGCCAAAATCAAAACAAAATTTTCCATATTCCTTTTCAAGTAACTAATTTAAGCTACTCTCAATCGCTTGTGCGAATGTTTCGACTAATTAACACCCACTGTAATGGCAAGATAATTGACATATTTTTGCCCCCAGAACTTTTCAAAATTTCTCGAATCTTTTGTAAAACTTGTTTTTGCCCTCTCTCTTCGTTTCTCTCTTTCAGTAATGATACATTAGAGAAGAACCCATTCTAGAGTTGGACATATGCTTTTTGGCGTTTGACTAACCTGTTGACTGTGATGCAGATGGAGATGCTGTTGGCTGTGGCGGAGAAAGTGTTGGTGGGACCGATGCTGATGAAGTTTGTGTATAATAATACGAACCTGTTAAAAATAACAAAATGTCTAATATTAGTTAAATCATCAATGTTCAATAACTTTGTGTAGCCACTGATGGCCGCACGCAAAAACACCTAACAACTTAAATACACCGGCGCTCCTTGTGCCACTAGCGAGAACTAATTTAACGTTCTCCCAACCTCTTGCGTGAATGTGTCGACAATATAACATCTACTGTAGCGGCAAGATAATTGATATATTTAGCGATAGCCCTCTTGTAATGAAAGTAATCTTCCCTACAAACTTTTCATTGGTTTGCTTGGTCAAACCCAAAGTCGTGATAGATTCTCAGAAGCTGGGCCTACTTACTATCACAGCGTCATTACACGACTATTAACTCTGTGTTAACCTCACCATTTTCATACTTTGAACCCTGGAAAATATATTTTTATATATATATAACTTTCATGCTATAAAATTAAATTACAATAAGCTGCCGCCTGTAGATGATTGATTCGTGAACACGTTTCACCGTAAGCTCGCTAGATTCATCTCCTCCCCTTCTCGTCAGGGAGAGAGTGGGGGGGATGAATACATTTGATTGCTTAATGGTTGAGTCGGTTAATTGGGTGAACTTACCTTACACAAATACCGATGGTTTTGACAGGACAAAGTTATGACTAAAATTGTCTCACGCAAGGTTTAGGTTCATCGATCTGAAATGTATACGAGTATTCCCGAGGTCAAATTTTCAGAGGTAGTCGATCATTTAAAATGAGAGCTAGGAGATCACTCATTTGTTGAAAAACGTAGACCACAAAAAAGACTGAAAAATTATGTTAGATTTTGGACAGAAAATTTTAGGTGTGAGTCAAATTGAGAACAGAAAATTTGTCTTGTAAAGTTCATGTGAAAAGATGTAAGATTTGAGGACATATTTGGACAATTAATGGTTTCAACAGATGGAACAAATGAAAACAAGGTTCGTGGGATGGTGACATTTCTAAAACAGTAAGTGTTAATTAAGCGGAACAAATGAGGAATTGGAAAGTGGATTTTATCTACGAGTATTTCACAAAAGTAGATATTCGCAATAAAATGAAACAGAGTTGGTTATATGTGATTTAGGGTGTAAATTGCGATTGGAATCGGCGTAGGGAAACGGAAAGGTTAAAAAAATCAACATCCTTGTCGGATATAAAATTGAAACTAGGAGAAATTTTTAACGATTTTAAGATATATTTGTTAATAGATTGAGATTAATTCGAAAAATTTATCGTCATTTCGAGGTTGGCAATATCGATTGTTTATACTAACAGAGTCGTTCGTTTACATTAAATTTGCATTATACATGGGTTTCACCCATTAGTCGCCTATAAAAGCAATTACATTTAACACAGGAAGATACGATATATTTAGATTAAGAAAATACATACAATTTAATGGTTTTAATATTTAGGTGTGATCGGTCATATATTTTTTTAATTTTACGGTAATTGTTGGTAATAAATATCATGTCAATTCGATTTTAGGTTAAAGAGAGTTGAAATTTAGGAGTCAGGAATGAGGTAAAAAAGACGCCCCTTTCCAGTGATGAATTAGGGAAATCGAAATTAAAATAACCCAAAAAGTAATTTGGAAAACATTAAAAGTGATGAAAAATTACTTAAGAATGGTATGAACGATTGAGAAATGATAGTACGGAGATGACAAAAATTAATACATTATAAAAAAAACAGCAGTTTTTTGTAATTTATAATCCGAATTACAAAAAAACAAAAAAAACAGTTTTTTTTATGTGGATTAAAAAAAATTGGTTACGTTTATTTACAAAAACGCAACGATAAATGATTAAACATACTTTTCTCCACCTTAAAAATCATATTCGTATTTTAAATATTTTGTAAAACTTACAATGGAACGGTCAGAAAAAAGTAATATTTCTGATTAGATTTTTAAAAACGCTAAGACTATGTAAATTTAAAAAGTATTTAATAAATATTTTCCTGTTTAAAAACATTATGTTATAGTAGGTCCAGCATCTCCTCGTACAGCCTCTTGCCTATATTAACCAAGAAGCTGTGCTGAACTGCCATTGGCTATATTTTTTTAGTTTTACCGGTAGTTTTCTGTTTGTGCGCATGGTTTCAGGTATGCCAAGGAGATTTATTATAGTTGAAACAATATTTAACATTATTACCAATTGAAGATTCAACTTTCTTAATAGAATTATTTTAACAAATTTTAGAAATAACCAATGTAATCTTCATATTTATGAATGTAAATGAAGCAATCGTTGAGTTAGGTCAGTCCATGTTTAATGCTTGAATTATACTTACAGACACAAGAGGGAGGAAAGGTTGTATACGCATAACACGAGGCATCGTCCTCGCACAATTCACGGCACAAACTTTGGCAGTCCGAATCGTCTGAAACAATACAAGAAAATAAAACTATTTATTGTTTTTTTTTAAATGCTCGAATAGTTTCATCCACAGATAGTTCCATCGTCCAGAAGGCATAGGTAAATCATTGTATGGCTTAAAGAGCAAAAGTAAGTGTATGAAATCAATTGTGACCATATCGCAAGTATTTAAGGGTTTAAAAAAATCGTTTTAGTTATTTTTACATTTAAGTTTACAAAATGATTAACTACTAACTATTATGCTATTAAATATAGGTAGTTATAATTTAAAAACTAACTGATTTTATATTACTTAATGTGCTTTTTACAATCTATTTTAAATTTATTAACTGGTGCTATTTTGATTGGGTCCGGCAGAGCATTATAGCATTTCATCCCTTTATAAAATACACTATTTTGCGTATTGGCTTTGTTCTTTTTCGGTAGCCTAATATCCTTACACGTTCTTGTATTATGTCTGTGAATGTCCATGTTGTAAATAATTTTATTGGAGAAGTATATTGTTAACAAGTTGTTTCTGATTTTATGTATAAAAATCCATAGGTTCAACGTCAGCATTTGTTTTACTGTGAGCCAATTTAATTCCTTTAACATTTTAGTTTCCTTTGAATACCCATTTTGCTTTAATATTATTCGCATTGCCCTATTTTGGAGAATTTGTAATCGGTTCTGTTCTCTGTTGTTACACAAGAAAAGTATCGTTGAGCACTAGGTAAAATGTGAAGCAATAATAGAGTTTTAAAGTATAAGGGTCATCTTTCCGGACATTTTTGGATGTATGGACCCAAAAAAAGAATTCTTCTTTCCAATTTACTTTTTGATATATTCATCTTGTTTATTAAAATTATGTTTTGTGTTTAAAATAACTCTTAAGTATTTCATATCATTCACATTTTCAATAATTTTACCATCAATTTTTATGTTTCTTTCGCTTCATGTCTTCTTATGTCCAATTATCATATATTTTGTCTTTTTTGTACACAATTTTAGTTTGTTTATTTTTAGCCAAATTGATATATTTTCTGGTTCATTATTCAATATATTGATTAATTCCTCATAATTATCTCGAATTATGTATATGAGTGTATCATCAGCAAATAATCATACTTTACATTGTGAAAATATTTTTACCGTGTCATTAATATAAATAATGAACATTAAAGGTCCGAGGACTGATCCCTGCGGTACTCCTAAATTATTCAGCATTGGTTTTAAGAATTTATTGTTTACTTTTGTTGCTTGTTTTCGTTCTTTCATTATATTATTCTATTAATTTTATAGTTACATCGGTGAAACCAATTTCTTTAAGCTTTCTTATCAGTATTTCTCTATCTATAGTTTCAAATGCCCTTTGAAAATACAAAAATATTGCCAAGATAAATTTGTTATTATTTACTCCTTCCTTTCATTCTTCAACCACTATGTTTAATGCTGTTTCAAATGATTTATTGGATCAGAAACCAGATTGTTCTTCGTATAAATTACTGTGTTTATCTAAGTAATCCAAAATTTGTTCTTTTATTATCACTTCACGTATTTGATCATATTTTGGTTATGTATTGATGGGGCGAAATTCCTCACATGTTCTAGTATTTTTAACTTTTGGAATAGGTATAAGAGTAGAAGATAGTTTCCATGACTGTGGAAATCTTCTTTCTTCAATTGTCTCATTAATAATAATTAACAGTGTAGGTCCAATTACCGGAAAATGAATCTCAGATTATACTTACACTTAATCCATCTAAACTGTGCTTTGATTTATTCTGGTTTAAGATTTTTAATAAATATTCCGCTTTTATTTCTTTGAAGATCAACAATTCTTCTTTTCAACCGTTATGGGACGTTTGGTATTTCATCTTGTTATTTCGTTGCTTTATTTATATTAACCCTCCGTCTGCTATGTACAATATAAATAATGAAATAATATAAACCATTTATCCATCATGCCTACCTTTTATACCACAAGAGACAATAGGTGATTGAGGTGAGCAGATTTTAATGTTGCTAGCCGATTAGTTGAACTCTCTCGGTCGAATAAGCCCGTGTACTATGATCGCGCTTTTCGTATATCCGGCCCGGTCATCTGGAATAAGCTTCCCCCAAATATTGCTAACATCCAGAATTTAGCAGAGTTCAAACGGGTATTAAAAACAAAACTATTCAAAAAATCCTATCCGATGTGAAACATATTTTTTTCTTTTAATCCTCCATAGCTTATTTAGTTGCGGTTTTCTCCCTTTGTTATTTAATTCCCTTGGTATCCTGTGAAAAACCAGGTACATGGTGTCATATAATATTCTCTTGCTCTGTTGTTATTTGTACCTATGTGATATTTGATTATTTATACCCTTAGCTTCTAAATTGTTATTTTATAATTCCTGCTCATGAATAGTTTATGTCATAGTTTTAATTTGCATATATAAATTATCAGTTATTTTACAATTATTTTAGGTTAAAGAGCGCAATTGAGGTGAACCTTCAGAAAAGTGCGCTATAGAAATCAACTCTTATTATTATTATTATTACAGCATAAATACTATAATATACATTTTGTATCATACTTGAATTTAACTGTAACCGGTAATAAATTCGATTTTGCACAAAAAAATATATTAAAAAAAAATATTTTGATCATCGGATGTATGGCTTACCTGGTTCAATCGTAGTGGTTGTTAGAGGCGTTGATGTCTGGTCTCTGTCGGTGGAACCTGTGTACAACAATATGTTATTTGGATCATTCTCCACTTATATATCCACTTCCAGAATATGTGAATTGGTTTATTTTTTTAAGAGATTGTTGAAAGTTTTTGTTAGCCGATGATTGTCACCATTTTTTTTTTCATCTTCAGATTTGATATAAACACAGTCACCGGACTTGTTCACAAGATTTAAATGTTTTCTTGTTCCTGCGAGCCGTTCTAGTACCCATTAATTTGAAAAATCTTTATGACAATAATGGCCTTTCGATACGTCAATACTGTAAGCCGACTGGGACGTTCGAATTTATACAAATTTTTCCTAATTAATTTTAAAATCTTTATTTTTGTGTAATCTAAAAAAGAAGGAAAAAATAGGAATATATAAATATGCGATGAACACTGATGAGCCTATATCCCCAAATTGCATCAGACCTTTTGTCTCATAGGACCCAAACAGGCCGATGGAATTGATTATGGGTTCAATAAAGACTTTTGATATTTGAAAATTTTTGATCGATTTTACAAAGATAGAATTGACTTCATTTCAGGCACACGGCAAATCCAGATTTTCAGATTTTGTGAAACTCTAATTCCGTTTATCCAGATTAAATCCAAATGCATGAACAATCAATATATATATATAAATCAATGTAAGTTTGTTTGTTTATTTGTCCTCGATTTTCTCTAAGATTACTTCACCGATTTCGCTGAAAATAGCACAGTTTGTTCTAATTAGGGCCTAGAAGGTATTGAGAGTAGTTTGAATGAAATCCAATCTGTAAAACTGTTGCTATAACGTTTTAAAATAAGTATGAAAAACATTGAACACGCCATGTTTTATTTAGGTTAGCCCATAGATATAACACTCTGGTTAGCCACATATTGCATATTCAATAGAAGAAAATTATTTTGGGTAGAATATTTTAAAAATGGAAAACAGGAGTAAGTACCTACTTAAGAACTTTATAATTTAGATATATTTAAAAGAAATAATCGTATGGAAAGAAATAAAATATTCAAATGAATGTTTCTTTATTTGGAGATAGTTACTTTCGTTGTCAAATCAATTATGTCACCCTAATGACAAGCGAAAAATCCCGAGCAAGGCCTGGTATATATTAGCTAGTGTATTATAAAACTTGGAGAACGTCCTTTTACAGATTTGTCAGAAAACATTAAGAGGGTGCTTTATTGAAATAGATTATGTGAAAAATTGGTGCGTCTTTAGTAATCGACTGCATCGATAATCTTGCCGAGATTATTGTTATTTTGCCTTGTTGTTATTTTGACAATAGAACTTCAAAGGACCGTAGAATTTAGAACATACCAGCACAAACTGCAATAGTTAGGAAGAAGACTAATGTTGTACAGGGAAGCTGCCCCATGTTGATGGAGTGTATTCAGTTCAACTGTTTGAAACAAAAAACTAATAATAAAATGAATGTAGTAATACTTATAGCATTTTTTGTGAACTGTTAAGGGGGGCTCCCTCAAATTTGTCGATCAGTGAAGTGAGTTTTGCCGATTTTCTGTTAACAAGTAAGTAGGGAGCTAAAAATTATTAATGTTATTTTTCAGCAAAAGCGGTTGTATTGTTCAACAAAATTGGTGTAAATTCTGTGTTCTTTTTTGTTCGTTTGAAAATCGTAAAAGAACGACGGTATGCGGCGTTTTCGCTTTAGTTGTCTGCGTTCCGTTTTATGGCTATTCAAGATTGTTAAAACCAAAACTACAGTCTTATTCTAAAATGCCAGAATATCGCGAAATGGTAAAATTCGCGATATCACATGTCGGTTTTTTTGTGCCTCAAGAGATCAGTGGATTAGAAGCAAAAGTGGAAGACACTCACTATCACCCCGTTGAAAGACCACCATTCAGGATCGAAAAGTTACTTTAAAAATAGCTTTAACCGTATTTGGTGACCAGATCTGAATTTCCCGGTACTCCCCAACTTTCCTGATCCTCATCTCCCCCCTCGCTACCCCCTTAAGCCTCGCAACATGGTCGAACTGGGAATGCTAAAGTCCCGCTGGCCCGGGTAGCTGGGACTCACTTTTAAAAAGGCTGCCCTCTTAAACTTGACAGTATAATGCATGATTATCACGAGCAATGCAGCACGACATTGTGTTTTTTCATCACGAAAATTTACACATGACGAACTCATCACTATTTTACCCTTTTCTGGTATTTTTCTTTTAATTACCTTAGACATGAAATAACCATAAAAAACACTTTGCATATTTTTAAAAATTAAACGCACTTTATTTCGAACACGACCATCTTTTAGTGAAGGCATTAAAAATATATATGAAAAATCGTTTTAACCCTTTATAGGTTAACCTTTTTTTAAGAGATACTTGCATAATTTTTTAATGTATATTCCATAATACCCGTCTACCCGTCTCAGAACAGACATCGTCTAGTGAGACGGGTAAAGTAAATGTAAATGTTTAAGTTTTATGCCAATAAACGCCCGGGTTGCCGGCAATGAAATGAATTAATAATATCTATAAGATAAACAGATTTTTTTTAAAATAAATAAATTAAATACTATACTTTGTATTCACTACTCTATTCATACACAGATATCTACATGTTTTAAAAGCGATGCTTTCTTCATCAGGAGTGTATAGAATACTAAAAAATAATAATGTCAAGTAGAGACAAATGATAAAAACAGTAATGTAAGAATAGACAAATTATAATCATTATCAAAAATTGATAAAAGTAGGCAAGTAGCAGTCCACAATGGAGTGCTGATACCAACCCCGATGTATGGCAGTGAGGCATGGAATTGGCAGAGGAAGGATGAAAGTAGACTGAATGCGGTAGAAATGAGATCTCTGAAGCGAATGTGTGGTAAAACCATGTATGATCGTGTGAAAAATATGAAATTCGTAAAGAATGCAAGGCCGATGTAAGCGTAATGAGTAAGATTAAGAAAGGGATGGTTTGGGCATGTGGAGCGAATGAACGAAGAAAGGAGTGTAAGAAGAATGTATGACGCGAATGTGAATGGAAGAAGAAGCCGGGGACGCCCGAGGAAGACATGGCACGATCAAGTAAATCAAATACTTGAGACGGGCCGTGTCAGAAGTCGGAATAATAGAAGAGAATGTATGAGACGACGTATGAACGTGAATGAAGCAAGAAGTGTATGCCAAGATCGAGTTGTTTGGCGGTCCGTCCTCTCTGCCTACCCCTGCGGGGAAACGGTGTGATGGTTAGTTAGTTAGTTAGTTAGTTAAGTAATTAATCAAAATGTTAATAAAAAAGTATTATAAAAATTATTTTTTTTACCTTATTTGTAATTTGTATTTAGGTAAAAAAAAGATGATTTTGTAATTTTGACCTAATAATAAATTGACTTTTTTTTTTGGAAAAAATGGTATTTTTATTTATTTCTGTTACAATAATACTAACTTTTTCAATTTTCAAAACAGTTCTAAGGTCCCGTTGACTTCTTATTTTGATCAGATAAATGGGACGGCATGAAACACGGTATGCAAAGAGCTACTTTGCAATTGTTCCATGCTACTGAGCTTCGTACCACTTTCAGCGTAACAGTAACATACGAAGTGTACACTTTGAAGCGTAATTCTTTTTCTTCGTATGGTGGAGATCATAGTGGAATGCCGAGGTTATTCAGCCAGTCGACGGCATCGGGAGTCACTTGTTCAGCACAGATGTGCCATAACTAAACTGATATGGAGGCATACTTCTGCGATGTGTTTTGTTGTTCATATGTCTGCATGCTGTGACTGCACCGGTTGCAGTTTAATGAGGTCCACATCTGCCGAAGGAGAGAGAACCCTGGACATTAAATAATAGGGTCTACAATACGGGGCTGGTTTTTCATTTTTAAGGTCTGCCACGGAGTTCGCAACGACTCTTCAGGGGAGTGTCGTAATAGTTGCTTTTAGTTCAAAAAAGTTTCCTGGACGTCAGGCGGTTGGCCAGGAGGTTTTAAAGATCATCTTGAAGTGGAATGTTACTATTCACGGCCTTCTTGTATTCCC